>VZTH01014758.1:1669071-1757442 GCA_013397815.1 Aleadryas rufinucha | reverse complement strand
TTTTTTTTTTTGTTAGGATATTTTGGTCCTGACTGGGTAAAGTAGAGAACAGACTGTAGCTTTGACTTTGCAGTACTTTTAGCCATTGTTTTTAAAAAGTTTGGATGGTGATCACTCTTGGGGAAAAATATGCAGAGGGTTTATCTGCAGTAAATCTAACTTTTCTTTCATGATCAAAATGCTGTTATAATTTTCATCAAGAATGGTAGCTAATTATATAATTAAAGTTATATTAATTAGTTAATTTTTCTTCAATTATATTTTTTATTAAATTAGACAGATTAGACATACAGATATGTCATCCTGTGTGCACTGCCTTTTTCCGTTATCCACTTCTTTTCTTCTTCCTTAAAGGAGTCATTTAAAGAATGTAGAAGCATGGCTAAATTAATTTATTGCAGGTTCCACCCTGACCCATAGAACTATAACATTTAATTAATATTTTGGCAAGATTTTGTAAGATCTGTTTTCTTTTTTCTGTATAGAGATATCTTTGCAAACTGGCTTTTTACCCTGTTGTATTGATACAAGTACTCCTTATATGGAAAAGTAAAAATAGAAGGTATTTTAAAATGATGTGAAAAACTTTCAATAATGTGTGCTTTAAGGACATAATTTTTCCTTGGACTGCTAACAGGCAGCCTAGTCTGGACTGTATTACCTTTTCAGTTGTATGGACTGTTGCAGTCCAGGTGGTTTGAGACCAGGATCATATTTGTGTTTGTGACTCACCCTGAGCAATGTTTTTGTTACACTCTCCCTGTACTACCATGTTATAACCTCACAATTTACCTAATGAGCCTAATGAGAATGTGATAGTGCAGATCAGAGTGCTTAAAAGTAAAATTTGTCCTTAAAAGTGGACAGAATATCTTAGGGAATGGAATTTCACTAGGCTGAAGAGAATTCTGAAATATAAATGGATATTTAGTTTTTTAATTGCATCCTGTAAAACTTGCATTGAGATGCTCAAGGTGACATTGGAAAGAGGCTGCAGTCTTCTCCTTCAGATGAAGAGCAGTGCTTTTAGGATGCATGAGAAACAATTGCCTGTTTCAATCTCTGCCGTAAGTCAGGGCAGAGGCTTGAGATAACACCTCTCTGTGATAGTGTTACCAGTTGTTACGCTACTTTTAATTTCTTCTATTTTTAAAAGAAACAATGTAGCCTTCCTTACCTGCCAGATGTTTCAATAGGTGGTGAGGCTGACAGAAGTTTAGAGAATTAGTGGCAAAGGGTTTGTAAACACTAGAAAAATTCATTTAGAAAGATGTTTATCTTAGTGATTGCTTTCAGTAGAATTGCCATATTATTTTCTGTTTGCTGGAAGCATTAGCTGAATGAGTAAAGAAAGCATCAGTAATCTAATTTTTCTTTAAAAACTCTCTTGAACAGTACTCTTGGGTTGTTCAGGTGCCAAGTTTTTGCTGATCTGCCATAAAGCTTTTCAGTGGGAACCTTTTTATTGGAACATTATTTATTGAACCCATTTTCCAGCCAGCACAAGAAGACTGTGCTGTACTTCCTATTGTCTGTCTTAGGCTGAATAATCCAGTGTCTCAGGCTTCCCCAACAGATGTGTTTCTTGCTGGGGGATTGGGCTTGATGTCTGTGTTTAGGACAGAATTGTGTTTGCAGCCTTCCTCATCTCCCATTTATGTCCTGGTTTTCCTAGGAGTAAGAGATTGCCTTGTTGGAAGTGTCTAAAGGGTGAGGTATAGCAAGTCTCTAAGTCTTAACTTGTGTTAGGGTTTGAGTAAATTTCTATCACTGAGAACAGTTCAACTGATTTGATAAGAAGAGACACTTTTTTTTTGCTGTATTCACTTGTGAAGCAACAGACAAGATGTGATGATCAAAAAAAATTCTTACACAGAGTTTGTTCTATTTCTTCTTACAAATAAGTGTATATGATAAATACTGTGGGGATATGGGTGGTTTAGGTTGGGGTTTTTCTGGGTTTGTGGGTTTTTTTGTTGTGGGGGTTTCTTGTGTGTTTTGTTTTTCTTTTTTTGTGGTGAGCATGTGTCTTTCGATCTCACTTTTGCTTCTAAAGCACCATCTTGAAAGCATATGTTCAGTAAGCTGCTCATGCTGTTTGTGTGTTGAAACCCTTGCTGAAAGAAGAGTGGCATCTAGCTGGTATCTCCCAAGAGTTTCAATGAAGAACGTGTCTGCATTTCTCAAGACAAGTAGTTGCTTCTAAGTCAGTGTGTCAAAGCCTCTTTTCCCTGGATCAGGCTAAAGCATCTTAATGTAAAACCAAATTGCCATAGCAGTCATGGAAGGACTGAGAACATGCAAATTGCTGACACAAGTATACACAGACACCACTTTTCTATTCCCCTAGCCTGATTAGAGGTTGCTGAGAGTTTTGTGATAGCACATTTCATAATCAGTTGTTAATGAAAAGCAAATGTGGAGAAACATATTCAAAGAACAGGAGCAGTGGTAGGTCACTCACTGCAGTTGCAGTGTGCTGCCACTGCAACTGGAATAAAAAGAGGGAGGCAATAAAAACAACCTCTTAAGTTGTTCCAGTGTGGCACCTGGGGAAGACACTTCCAAGTTCAAGAATAGTTGAGAAATTGAGACCTTTCCAGGCTATCTTTAGGGAAACATGCCCAACAGGTTTGAGAAGAGGAGCACTTGGTCTGTCTCACTGGGGCAAGAGAAAGGAAAAAAGAGTAACATCTTTAGGCCAGTGCAATTTTACAGCTGTTTAAAAAATCCAGAGCTCATAATAGCTGGGTGTTGTAACCATGGGATGTTTTCTGTCCTGCAGGCACGCATATCATTCTGTTTCTACACCTCCTGTTTGCCCTCAGAAAAACATAGCTGATGTGAAACTCCAAACAGGACCCACATCCATACAAAGCTCTGATGCAGTCATTATTCACCCTGGTGCTATGCTTGCAATGCTGGATCTTCTGGCCTCTGTTGGATCAGCTACACACCCAGAGGTAGGGGAAAAAAAGTGCGGTCTGAAGCTTTGAGAGTGACTGGGAAAAAGGATGGCAGTGGAAATAGGAAAGCTGATGATGTCCTCTCATTTTGTGCTGAAAAACTAATATATTTCACAGGTTGAATTGAATTAACTGGTGGCATAGGGATCTGACAGGAATTGCTTTATTTCATAGGCTTTATTTTGTTTATCTCTTTCAAACTCCTGGTAGTAATGTAAATTTAAAGAAGGGTCTGAAGTGGCCATCAGATACGTTTCCAAGCACTGTGATTAATTCATGTTTGCCCTGATGTATCAGGTGTTAATGCACAGTATGAGGAGGACACGGGACTGAACATTATAACTCAGACTATACACACTGATTGAAGTAGCTGGACTATGTTCTAGTTCCAAAACTGTACTGACTTTGTACAATTTCCATGCCAAAATGTCCACTGGTGCTTTGTATATGAAGGATTTGTTGGACATTTTTGGAGGTTGCCTATGTATTGTTTGAGATGTCTCCCCTGAAGAACATTTTATTTAAAAAAAAAAAAAAAGGAGTTCCGAAAGCTTGCAAGAATTACTAGATTCCTCTTTCTTGGTCTCTAGTGGTGATGACTGTGGTGACTTTCTGTCTCCAGGACATAAATTTAAAAATTATATTCCATATGTGTTTAGTTTTATAGAGGTTTTGATGATGACAGGGAGCAGCATGAAGTCTCTATAATCCAAGGGGAAGTAGTTAGCAACCTGATACACCTCTTAAACACTCATAATTCTGTGGGGCTGTGTGCCCAAAGGTGCTGAGGGAGCCGGTAGAAGTGCTCACTGAGCCACTTTCCATCATTTACCAGCAGTCCTGGCTAATCAGGAAGATTCCAGTTGGTTGGAGATTAGTCAGTGTGGTGCCCATCTACAAGACTGGCCAGGAGAATCAGGGGAACCACAGGCCCCTCAGTCTGACCCCAGTGCTGGGGAAGGCTATGGAGTAGATCATTACGCATCCCATGCTGCAGCACGTACAGAACAGCTGTGGAATCAGGCCAAGCCAGCATGGCTTCATGAAAGACCAGTCTGGTCTCCTGTGACAAGGTGACCCTCTTGGTTGATGAGGGAAAGGCTGTGGATATTGTTTACCTGGACATTAGTAACTGTTTTGACACTGATACCACTTCCCACCACATTATCCTGGAGAAACTGGCTGCTCATGGCTTGAGTGGGTGGACTCTTTGCTAGGTTAAAAACTGGATGGGTGGCCGGACCCAGTGTGGTGGTGCACATCTGTCTGGCCGATGGTCACCAGTGGTGCTCCCCAGGGCTCAGAACTGGGCCAGTTGTTTTTAGTATCTGTATTGATGATGTGGACGAGGAAATGAAGTACGCTCTCAGTCAGTTTGTGGGTGGCACCAAGTTCAGCCGGAGTGTTAATCTGCTGGGGGCAGGAAGGTTTTGCAGAGAGATCTGGACAGGCTGGATTGATGGGTCAAGACCAGTTGCGTAAGGTTGAAGAACGCCAAGTGCCGAGTCCTGCTCTTGGGTTGCAACATCCCCAGGCAGTGCTACAGGCTGGGGAGAGAGTGGCTGGAAAAGGACCTGGGGGTGCTGGTCAACAGCATGAGCCAGCTGTGCCCAGGTGGCCAGGAAGGCCACTGGCATTCTAGCTTGGATCAGCAATAGTGTGGCCAGCAGGACCAGGGCTGTGATTGTCCCCTTGTACTGGGCACTTGTGAGGCCACACCTTGAGTGCTATGTTGAGTTCTGGGCCTCTCACTACAAGAGGTGTTGGGGTGCTGGAGTGTGTCCAGAGAAGGGCAAAAGAGCTGAGGAAGAGTCTGGAGCACAAGTCCTATGAGGAGCAACTGAGGAAGCTGGGGATGTTTAGTCTGGAGAAGACGAGGCTCGAGGGGGTTCCTTATCTCTCTCTAAACCTGCCTGAAAGGAGGTTGTAGCAAGGGGAGGGGCAGTCTCAACAAGTCAAACAAGTGATAGGGTGAGAGGAAATGGCGTCAAGTTGTGCCAGGGGAAGTTTAGGTTGGATATTAGGAAAAATGTCTTCACCAAAAGGGTTGTCAAGCATTTGAATGGGCTGCCCAGGGCAGTGTTTGGGTCACCAGGCCTGGAGGTCTTCAAAAGACATGTAGATGTGGCACGTGGAGACATGGCTTAGTGGTGGGCTACGCCATGCTGGATTAAGAGTTCAACTCTGTAATCTTAAAGGTCTCTCCAACCTAAATGATTATGTTTGTATGTTAAGTTACTAAGAATAGCTTAACAGTCACAAAAATAAAAGAGTTCTTAGTTCTTTCTAAGCTGACTCTCTTTGCTGGTGAAAATTAGAACTTAGTTTTTAGAGCTAGTAAGAACCATTCTTACCTGAATAGTTCTGGTAATCCTTCATGTAACTAGTTACCCTTTTTTGTACAGTGTTTCTTCACACAGACATGCACACACACCCTCAAACACACAAAGGCATGCACATATATTTAAATATAGGTAATTTTCTGTATTTATTGCTAATGGTAGTTTCTTTCTCATTATTATGCATAAAGCCTTTCTTTTATTTTCCTCCTCAGTCTGCACTTTCTCAAGCTGTGTGCTGTTCTCTTTTTCAGCATGCGCTGGATCTCCAGTTGGCAGTGGCCAACATCCTGCAATCTCTGGTGCACACAGAGAGAAACCAGCAAGTCATGTGTGAAGCTGGGCTCCATGCACGACTTCTGCAAAGATGCAGTGCTGCTCTGGCGGATGAGGACCACTCCTTGCATCCACCACTCCAAAGGATGTTTGAAAGGCTGGCCTCCCAGGCTCTGCAGCCCATGGTGTTGAGGTCAGAAGGATAGCCCTGAAGTTCATTTGGACTGAGCCCTGCAGCCTGCACTATCCCTGGCTCATTGTAAATGGCTGGCAGTGGTAGAGAGCCTTAGTGACCTGATGTGGTAGTGATAGCATAAGAGCCAGCTTTATTTCTCACTAAATCGATTGTCTCTTGACAGAGAGAGACTTTTCACCAGGACCTGTAGTGACAGGACCAGTGCCATGGGTTTTAAACTGTAAGAGGCTGGATTTGGATTAGACATGAGGAAGACATTTTTTACAGTGAGGGAGGTGAGAGGTTGTCCAGAGAAGCTGTGGATGCCCCATCATTGGAATTGTTCAAGGTCAGGTTAGACAGGGCTTTGAGCAACCTAGTGTAAGTGAAAGCTGTACCAGCCCACAGCAGAAGGCTTAGACTAGATGACCTTTAAAGGTCCCTTCCAACCCAAACCATTCTGGGATTCTGTGATCTCAGCTGTAAGAAGGAATTTAATTGTATTATCTCCTATGGATCACTGGCTGGCTGACCTGCAGCCAGGACAGCTGCTGGGTTCCCTTCAGTGACACGTAGCTGTGTCAGAAGGGATTCTGCAAGGAGCCCTCTCTTGCTGGTAGTCACATCACAGGGACTTAAGCTTCCCTAAGCATAGACACTGATAGCCTGGGTAGCTCTATAGAGAGATACTACAGTTATCTAGAGATACAAGTGTTGATAGCTGTGAAGTGATTCCCCCAACCAAGTAGGACACACTGGTAAAACAAAGCTGAGGTCACTTTGAGGTCACAGCCTATGATCTGCCTCGCCAGAAGAGTTCAGCTTGCTGAACACTCGTCTTTGAGTGTCCTGATGTTCTCCTACAGGATGCAGCAGCCTCCTGCCAAGTTTTTACATGAAGAGAAGGGAATTGGAAGCTTTATCAAGCTTTTATTATTTAAAATAATGTCAACTTTTGAGAGTACGTGTTCAAACATTAAATAGTTTTGAATGGATCAAATACTTTATGGATCATAATTGTGCCTTGGTTTATTTTCTTAGTAAAAAGTTATGTTTATTGCAAGCAATTACGGTCTTTTTTAAAAGTGCTATTAGATTTGGTGCCATTATAGAATAAAAAGAGAAAATTATTTCCAAATATTTTTATTCTCTTTCTTAGGGAATTTTTACGCTTGGGAAATCCTTTGAATTGCGGAGCCTGGGACAAAAAGCTGTTGAAACAGTACCGAGTGCACAAACCCAGCTCACTGAGTTTTGAACCAGAAATGAGAAGTAGGTGCTGAAGTGCTAAAAATGTGTATAAAGAATGTTTCACTGATATCCCCCAATTGTATACCTATTTAAAATGTTTAGATAAGCATCCATAAAAACCTGACTTTACCCCATACATTATATGAATGTGAAGTCATCAGAACAGTTTGATTGGAAAAGTTCTAAAACCAGAAGGAATGTAGTATTTATATTTAATGTATATTGAGCAAGGTAATTTTAGGTTTTTATTTTAGGAATAGTAACTGTTAAATATGCTAGTAGTTCGTTTTTAAGTCTTGAGTAGGTCCTGCATTTGTAGTTATTTAACATTACTTCTTCTCAGCTACTTTCATGTGCACATAATGTATCATTGTATCTGTGTAGTATCTCTCATGGGTTCAGTAAGGTGTCAGATAAAATAACTGCACTATCTTCTGTTATTATCCGTGAGTTGTAGAGCTTGGGAATGGCTATTCATGTAGTATAGGAGAGTCTCAGTTAATTATAATACAAAGAAATTATTGAAAAGTTTCCAAAGCATGAGATATTTATTTCTGTGTGTCAGCTTCGTCATTGTACAGCCAGCTGTAACACAGTTAAAAATACCTTAGTTGAAATTTTTGAATTATTTAGAAGAAACTAGAAAGTATTTTGCATGGTAGTGGTTAAGCATTAAATCATGAAATAAATAAACTAAATAAATTAACTGAATTCATGCTATATTATCGTGTTCAGTATATTTTAAAAGAAGGGAGAAGAAAGAGATTCAATGTATCTCTTGGCCAGTGCTTTATTTATTTTTATATATACTTATATTTTTGCATTAGGGTATTATCACTGGGAAAAATAAACAATGAAAATTATGAAAATGTGAGACTGGAAAGTTCTTAGGCTAGGAAAGAGAATGCAAAGCTACCTTCTGAATACCACAAGTTATGTTAAATTGCCTAAGCTAAGTTTACTGATCCATTCTGCTTCTTGAGAGCTCTGAGACTTCTAGCTCAGAGTTACTGCATCTGAAAAACACAAAGCAGAGTTTTTCCTGCCTGTTAAGTCAGGTAGCAGGAATGCATCTGAAGAGGAGCCTCTGCAAAAAGGACGCTGTGCTGACATTAGGTAGTGGGGTGGCCTCTTGGCTTTACAACAGACTTTTTGTAGTGTGTTGCGCAACATGCTCATCTTTCTGCCTTGGTTGAGCATTTTTTTAATCAAAGCAATGCTGCCCAACTCATTATCTTCTGAGAGGCTAAACTAGCTGGCGATGACTGACAATCCAGCTATTCCACTGGACTTGAAAGGTCCAAGTAAACAGCCTGAAAATGCCTCCCTTTTGCAATGCTGTGTTGTTTCTTGGCTTCTCCTGTAGATAGCATGGTCACTTCCATGGAAGGTCTGGGTCCTGACAGCGTCTTCGGCGTGCACGAGGACAGCCACTATCGGATAAGCAAGAGCCTGCTCAAGCCAGCAGAAGGGAGCACAGTGCCCCTGACCAGAGTCAAGTGTTTGGTCTCCATGACAACCCCACATGATATTAGGCTTCACGGATCATCAGTGACGCCGGCGTTCATCGAGTTTGACACATCTCTGGAAGGGTTCGGGTAAGGTCCTGCAGTGCTCTCAAGGAGCGTGGGGCACAGTGCAGTGTTTGCTTACTTTCTTTTTTTCCAAAGGAATGCTTGTAATTTTTAATAGACCATTTGGAAGTAAGGAAAAAATGAACTCTTTAAAGAGAAAGGAATGCTTCAAGTCACATAAATTTCCACTCTCTCATTCATTAATACCTTGATAAAAAATGCTTGCTTGCCATGTGTGAAAGTAAAACAAGTAAGTATGTATCATTGATAGGACCCTCTCAGTTCTGGATTTCACATCCCTTTTAAAATGATGGAATGCCAACATACCCTTGAAGGGTTGCTGGGATTTATATATGGCATTTGGATGGCCCAGATGTTCTGAGACCCACTTAAAATTGCTGAAGAATGTGAAAATGTGAAAGTGGGCAAATCAGAAATACAAATGAAGCGGACAAGGCAGCTATGATGAGTTCAAATAACTGAAAAAAACCAGTATTACTAATTGGAGTCATAGCCTGGATATCATGCTTAGCTCATTTTTTTCTTTTAGCACCCAGTATCACTTACTATTTTTCTCTCTCTAATTAAACACCTACTGAGTGAGGCACTTTATGAGGATCATGTAATATGATTTAACGATTCAGAAGATGAAAACATGACATCATTCTCAACATCTGTTTAAGGAAAATGTTTTGTCTTTCTGGTTATAAAAATGGAATAGAAAAACCTGGATACCTGGGAGTTCTGCTGCTCTGCATTCTCTTTTCAGTTCTACAAAGCAAGGATGCAGCTCCCATTTTCCATCTAGCCTTCTTATCCAATACAGTCAGAGACAGACTTTTTTTTATGAAAGCAAATGTTACTCTAAGCTCTGTTCTACATCCTTCATAAGAGAAAAGGAAAGAAAAATCTTTAGACCTAAGAACTTGAAACAGGCTGGCAAAATGAAGTGTCACTGTGTTTGCTTCAGGAGATATAGGGGTGCTGGTAACATGTCCAGAAGTAACTCACATAATGCAGCTGTGAATTCCTGGAATTTCAGCAAGTCACCTAGGAAGGCTTCTATAATAAATTTTTTAAAAATCTAAAACTTTTCTCCTTATATTGATTTCCATTGTATCCACACCATCAGTAGCTCTTGTAAGGACCAAACATAGCTAAGTTGGTTGAATATGATGTTAGTGTGAGAGCATACTTGCTTAAGATAAGAACATCATAGTTTGCTGTTGCCAGATCCTTTGACTATTTATCTGATCCAGTCTCTTTAGAGAGTTCAGAACAACTCAAAGGCTGCTGCAAGATATTGGGTGCCCACAAGGGAGCATCCTGTGCTATGGAGCCTCATGGGCATTACTCTGTACCTTTGCACCAAAGGCATACTCTGCTAAAGCTCTTTGTGCTAGAGATAATTTAGACTCACAATGAGCAATCTTGAGAATTAATTTCTGTTTTTCATTGTGTATGCTTATGGTATATTTTCTTAGGCCGTGTTTTGTTTATATTGAACTCTGCTTACACTGAGTTCCATAAACTCCATTGTGTTACTGGTCTTCTGTTTAACAGCTGCCTGTTCTTGCCAAGCCTGGCTCCCCACAATGCACCTACAAATAATGCTGTTACAACAGGACTTGTTGACGGTGCGGTTGTGAGTGGAATTGGAACTGGTGAGTACTCCAGGATGACTGGTAACAGTGGTTTGTATCTGATGTTTAGTTCTCTTAGACTTCCTTGTTAGCTGTGAACTGACAGTATGGTGTTGGATGCTCTGCACTCACCATCAGGGACTTCTTCTGTCTTTTTTTTTTTGTGTGTGTGTGTGTGTGTGTTTTTCTGTTGCCTGTTGCCCCCAGGACAATGAAAAGCAATATAAAATATAAATGTGTGATTGCTTTAAAACGCAAAGCTTAAAGTAGAAAGTTAAATTGTAATCAACCAAGGTGTATGAATAATAACACAGATGCATTAAGGAAAAAGTTGAGGTAATAGTGTGTAGAGCATAGGAAATGTGGAACAAATTGTAGTGCTGTACTTGTGACTTTGTTCTGCTGAATCCTTGACTGCATTTATTACAGGTGTACTTGCACACACCATCACAAAAACCTCATCTAAATTGTTTGCTATCATTTTTACATGTTATTGTAGACTGTTCACCCTACAGGAACCTGCTGTGCTGTGGTATTAATTGAACATGGTCACTTAGTTTTAAGATTTAACTTTTTTAACTAAGGTGAAGGCTTACTGCAATAAGACAGAATTAGTGGGAGCATCCTAGGATATTAAATGGACTCAGATGTATGTGGTAGAGAGATATTCCCTCAACAGAGGCTTCTTCAGCATTTGAGAAAACAGCTGGTACCAACTGAGATGATATGGAAAAAAGAACAGGATCAAGTAGGAAACATAAGTAGTACCCATTGCAGCTATGTAATGGGCTTTCTTTTTGTTTTTAGGTGAAAGGTTTTTCCCACCACCATCTGGTTTAAGCTACTCAACTTGGTTTTGTATTGAGCATTTTAGTACACCTCCTAATAACCATCCTGTGAGACTCCTCACTGTAGTGCGGCGTGCGAACTCCTCAGAGCAGCATTACGTCTGCCTTGCCATAGTCCTCTCAGCAAAAGACCGCTCACTGATTGTTTCAACTAAAGAAGAATTGCTTCAGAATTATGGTAAGAGATGTGCAACGTCATCAGCTAATGCTGACAATATTATAGGGATGCAACAGCCAAGTTTATTTTAAACCCAGTATCCAGAAGAATTGTGTGTGCTGGAACTTCTGTTGCTGCTTCACCAGTTCCTGATGGGTTTTGACAATGAAAAAATGCAAAATGTAAACAGTAATTTATGGAGCTTTTATAATTTCCAAAGAAGAGTCCATGTCTGTATATAATAAAAAATTTTTGCTAAAACCCCAGGTATTATATAGTCAAGGGAGGGATTACATCATTGATTTTGAAAGATTTTGCCTTTGATTTATCTTGTGTTGTTCATTTTAGACATCATCTCTTGAGGTCTTGAGGTGCAAATTTTAATTGTCTTTGGTTTGAAGAAGTTTGGAAAGAGAAAACTAATAGATTGTGAAGGCCTTTTCAATCTGGATAGTTCCAGTACTGGAGGGTTGTTTGAAGGCAGTCAGTCAATCACTTCATGCTTTAATGCTGTGGTCAGTTTTCAGAAACCGTTTGTATCTTCATGCAGTATCTGTTACCAAAGGAGGAATTACAGGCACTGTAGTGAAGATCTAAGTGAAGCTGGTGATACCAGTAAATTTGCTAGAGAGAGCTATCAGTGCGCTCAGGGGCTTGAGGATGAGCCATCTCCTGTCTCCTGCCTTGTCCTCCATCAGAGCCTCCAAAAGTGGTTGCTTTTGACAGGCTGTTACACACTGGGTCTGGAGGGAGGAGCAGGGCAGCGTTCTGCATGTGTCACCAGACCAGCACAAATGGTTATCAAAAATCTGTTCCTGCTTCTGGTCTTTACTTTTGAGTAGGCAGCACTAATAAAGAATTTATACAACTGTTGTTATTTAAAAAACCTCCCACAAACAGCTAAGCAGACTGTTACCATGAAAATAAGGAATAATCTGTAAGCAGACATCCACATCTTTACCTGCAGCAGTCTCTCTTAGTAGAAGTCAGGTTCAGAACCTGAAACTTGAGAGCTCTCAAAAACCCATAGTATAAAGTAGGAATTAAACCTCTTGAATTACAAAGATACTTACTGACAGTGCTTTCTTTCTCAGAGGACCAAATTCTTAGAGAATGAAGCAAGTTTATCTTCACACTAATTGCTTTAGCCTGCACTGGAGCTATAGTTCATATGTTTTTAGTTTGTGAGCCCCTAGAATCAAACTCCCTGAAAGACATTGGATTTGAAAAGGCTTTGTCAGACAAGATCTGAGAGTGTCTGACTATAAAGACTGTTTTTTAATTGAACTAGGACACTTTGCTTCACTCGACTGCTACCCTGTGGTGTGTAAATCATAGTTGGTGATGTACTGTCGAGTGCCGAGCAGGTAGGGACCTGAAGAACTGAGATTGGAATTGCTGTGCACAACACAGGCATTGGAAGTGCTGACAGTCTCTTGTAAGAATAAATGCAGTGATTTAAGGACCCTTCTTGTGAGCAAGAATTGTGCTCAATGTTTGGCTGAGAAAAAGATCTTGAGATTATTTTTGTATCTGAACATTAGTTCTAAGTACTCTGCTTTTAACATTTTCCTTGTATTATTTCTAAAGAAGTGAATGTTCTCCCTGTGCAGGCAGCTGTTGTGGTAAGGGGATTAATGGTTTCTTTTCCTTCAGTATGAAAGAGTGAAGAGGGATCTGAAAAGTTCATGGTTTCATGGTTGAAACATTCCCTGGGTTTTTGGGGGTGTTTTTTATCTTTTTTTTTTTCCTGTTGGGACAGCTTTTAAGTAGAGTAGGGGTCATTTTTGTGGTGAAAAAGTGGGAATAAAAAGTTTGGAAATATGGGTATCATCTTCTCCACAGTGTGAGAAAAGTGAAAAATGGCTCTGTGGGTTTGGGGAGACATCTGTTGTTTCTTGGTGACTACTGCTATAGAAACTTTTTTAGAAAAGCAACAAAAGATCTTTCTGTGACTTACATGGCAGCATGAGAAAGTAAAAACTTGAGCCAACTAGTAATTCCAGCTAAAACTTCGAAGGGAAGGGAGAAGGTGAGAAGTAAAATACAATTGTCAAAAGTCTGAATATATACTGTGATTTTTAAGCACTTACAATATTTCTGCTGGTGCCCACTAACTGGTGCTTTTCCTTCAGTCGATGACTTCAGCGAGGAATCATCATTTTATGAAATTCTTCCCTGTTGTGCCCGTTTCCGCTGCGGTGACCTCATTGTGGAAGGCCAGTGGCATCACCTAGTTCTGGTCATGAGTAAAGGCATGCTGAAGAACAGCACAGCTGCACTCTACCTCGATGGACAGCTTGTTAACACTGTTAAGGTAAAATAAATCTTTCAATCCTCATTTTTACTGGTTGGAGGGATTTTTCTCTCTCTGTGCAAAAAACAAGAACGAAACAAATCACCACCACCCTGTCCAAAAAAAAAAAAAAAACCAACCCAAGCAACAAACCAAAAACAACAAGCAAACACCACATTTATTTGCGAAGGTCAATACCTCATTGTTAGGTGGAAGAAACTGCAGAGAGCAGTAAAGAGCACTGTGGACCTGTCCGCTGAGCACAAAGTATTCCCGACCTGCAACAGATATCCAAACATCATTTGGCACCTGGCAGGTGTGGGTTTTAAGGGATAAAGCATAACCTGGTGTGGGATTTAAACTAGCTAATGTTACTGTACTGCTGTAGGTAAAACAACAGGTTGACTTTCAAGGTTTACCTCCCAGTATTCCTTTTGCAAGAGGAGGACTACAGTAAGTTGTTATGCTAACAGCTGTAATACATGAGCATGTATCTGGCCATCTATCTGGCCATATGTGACTACATTCAATAGCTGCTAACTGAATTTTTACAAGGTAGATACAAAAAACCTGTGAGGTTGTTACTGTCCTTATGTATTGACCAGGATCTTACTCATGGATTTGTTTAATTGTTTGAAAAGTGTTGCTGAATTTAGCTCATCGCGTTTGCACTTTGCCTCGAAATGGTGTAATTTCCAAAGGCTGGGAAAAGAGAGAGAACACTACTTTGAGCACCATATTTTTCGAGTCAACGTACAGCCTCTTTAAGCACTGGATTTTCATGTTCTCATCGTGTGTTTCCGTACACACCTTCATCTTTTGATAGCCACTTCTGGTCTTTGCATTTCCTTTCTGTTTAATGCTCTTCACTGCTTATTTCAGTACAATGTCAAAATACCCTGTATTACACAGCAATCATTTGATACATCTCCTGGCTCGCAAAACCATTTTTGGACAAAATTTCTGATCTTGTCCCAGTACCCTTGCTCCTTCACTAGCTTGCCTGTGTTTTGCTCCCTTACAGCTTCACTACATCCACAGCAGCCCCAGTGGCTCTGGCTCTGCCAATCCTCCCGTGGTCAGCACAGTGTACGCCTACATCGGCACGCCGCCTGCACAGCGCCAGCTCTCCTCCCTGGTGTGGCGCCTGGGCCCCACACACTTCCTGGAGGAAGTGCTGCCTGCCCCAGGAGTCAGCACCATTTATGAGCTGGGACCGAATTACGTTGGGAGCTTCCAAGCAGTTTATGTTCCATGTAAGTACAGTTCAGGTGGCATCTGGTGACTTGGGCTGGCCGTGCTGGAATCTTTGTGTGCGTATTGGCAGAAGAGGTGAGAGAGTGTGCAGGAGCAGAGAGAAAAAGCTTGCTGTTCATAGGAAGAAATTAGTAGCTGCTGTTGAAGAGGATGAGAGAAATCCAAGTTCTGTTACTGAGATACGGTAGAAGTGCTTGTATTCCTCACTTTGATTTTAAACCAGTTAGAAATGCTTAAAGCTGTCATTATTCATACTGTATGCTATATTTATCTATAGAAAATGAAATTAGAAAGGATACAAAATTTTAAAGATACAGTTATATATTCTCTTTGAATCTTACATCTCTCATAGCATTCCAAGGCAGTTTTCGTAGCAAACTGTAGTAAAAAGCCAGTTGTCACAGGCAAAGATGCAGATTTACCAAATGCTTCTCTGGTTTTTGGTTGCTTTGTTTTCCTTCAGAAAAGAAGGGAAGTTTACAGCCCTTAGGCTGGACAATATCACATCTCAGTTATTTGTAAAATCTTCTTTTTATACCTATTCTGCAGTATAAGTTGCTTAAGATTTTACTCTTCAAATTTAAAAGAAAATCAATGCCATTAATGAAGGTAACTTCTATTTTGTCTTTAAGGTAAAGATTCAAAGTCTGAAGGAATCAATCCGTCACCGGTATCTTTGGTACCAGAAGAGAAGGTCTCCTTTGGTCTCTATGCACTGTCAGTTTCTTCATTTACAGTGGCAAAAATAAGGAAAGTTTATAACAAGTTGGATAGTAAAGCTATTGCCAAACAGGTATGTTGGAAAATCAGTTGGTTAATGTGTATGACTTTTTCCTTTCTTTTAACTTCAAGACAATTTGCTCAATACATCCAGGAACAATAATGTTGTTGTCATCTAGTCCAGTCCCTCTCCTGTGGGCTGGGATACCTTTCACTGTATCAGGTTGCTCAAAGTGATTCCAGCCTGACCTCAAACGCTTCCAGGAACTGAGAACTCACGGCTTCTCTAGGCACTAGATGGCCTTGGGGCCTTCTATGGTGAGGTGACTGCATCAGTGGACAAGGGAAAGATTACATGTCATTTATCTGGTCTTCTGTAAAGCCTTCGACATAGTCCCCCCCCAACATCCTTTTCTCCAAACTGGAGAAAGATGCATTCAATGGATGGGCTGTTAAGATGGATAAGAAAGTGGTTGGACAGTTGGTAGTGGTCAATGGCTCAGAGTCCCAATGGAAATCAGTGACAAGTGGTGTCCCTCAGGGGTCCCTCTGGGGACCAGTATTATTTATTACCTTCATTAATGACACAGACGGATCAAGTGCACCCTCAGCATATTTGCTGATGAAGCCAACCTGAGTGGTGCTGTTGACACACCTCAAGGACAGGATTCCATCCAGAGCGATCTGGACAAGTTCCAGGGCTAGCTGGGCCTAGAGGAGTGGGCCAATTGGAAGATCATGCAGTTTAACAAGACCAAGTGCAAGGTGCTGCACCTGGGTCAGGGCAATCGCTGGTACCAATCCAGGCTGGGGGATGAGCACATGGAGAGCAGCCCTGCCAAGAAGGACTTGGGGACGCCAGTGGAGGAGAGGCTGGACATGACCCAGCCATGGGCACTCACAGCCCAGAGAGCCAAACGTGTCCTGGGCTCATCCGAAGCACCGTGGGCAGCAGGGGAGGGAGGGGATTCTGCCCCTCTGCTCCTCTCTGGTGAGACCCCATCTGCAGTGCTGCATCCAGCTCTGGGGTCCCAGCACAGGAAGGACATGGACCTGTTGGAGGGAGTTAAGGGGAGCCCAAGATGATTAGAGGGATGGAGCGCCTCTCCTATGAGGAAAGGCTGATACATGGGTTTGTTCTCAGACCTGAGAACAAACTGAAGAAAGGAGAAAGGAAGGTTTCAGGATGACCTAATTGCAGCCTTCCAGTACCTGAAGGGAGCCTGCAAGAAAGACAGAGGCGGACTTTTTACAAGTGTGTAGTGATGGGACTAGGGGGAATGGCTTCAAACTGAAAGAGAGTAAGTTTAGATAGTAGGAGAATGGTCTTTGCTATGAGGGTGGAGTGGCAGTGGCACAGCTTGTCCAGAAGAGCTGTGGTTGCTCCAACCCCTGCAGGTGTTCGAGGCCAGGTTGGATGGGGCTTTGAGCAACCTGGTTTAGTGGAAGGTGTCCCTGCCCATGGCTGCGAGGTTGGAATGAGATGCTTTTTAAATACCCTTCGAAACCAAGCCAGTCTATAATTCTATGAACCTTAAACATCCCTTTCAACCCAAACTCCTTCTCTGGTCTGGTGGGATTGTTTTTAAAGTTAGACTCATCCTCCTTAAACTTTGGAGTCCAGAGATTTCTCTTAACTTTAGAGACTATCTTGATGATTATTCCAGTTCTATTTTGTTGTATGCTACTCGTTATCACAGAAGGAAAATTCATAAGTTACAAATTTTAGGCTTGCATTAAAAAAAAAACCTCTTCCATTCAGCCCCTGCTTTTTTTTCTTGTTTTCTTCAGCTGGCAATTTCTTCTCATGAAAATGCCACACCTGTGAAGCTGCTACATAACTCAGCAGGGCATTTGAATGGACCAGCACGCTCCATTGGTGCAGCTTTGATAGGGTATTTAGGTGAGTTGAGCACTTAAGAATTATTATGCTTAAAAGTTATTAATTACTTGACAATAAAAACTTAGGTCTAGAAGATAAATCATGTAATTGATGAATGTTAATGGTGCATCGTTGTATTTTTGAACATTTTTATATTTTATGGATATACTATAATCTTTTTTGTGCTCACATGGGGTGCTTGTTTCAGTTTATGATTTATCATTATGAAAATATATTCAGTTGCTTTACCTTATGTTATAAACTATTGTTCTATATTTCCTTCACTTCCTCTTGTGAGGTGTCATAGTTCTTCTAGTGACATCCTTTTCATAATTCAAGTAATGCTAAAATGAAAATTGCTTTCTCATTTTCACAATTATTTCTTGCAAAAATTCAATTTGATTATATTTTAATTTGTTTTCTCTGTCTATGCTCAGGAGTAAGAACATTTGTCCCCAAACCTGTTGCCACTACATTGCAGTACATTGGTGGGGCTGCTGCTATTTTGGGACTTGTAGCCATGGCATCAGATGTGGAAGGGTTGTATGCAGCTGTGAAGGCCTTGGTCTGTGTGGTAAAGAGCAATCCACTGGCCAGCAAAGAGATGGAAAGAATCAAAGGCTATCAGGTATGTGAGAAACGTCTTAAAACAGACCAGGCTGATTGAATTGAATTTCACTGTTTGTTATCACAGTGCCCATGGAAATCTCTTGTGTTGTAACCTAAGTTTCTCTTTTAAAGTTTCTTGAGCTCTTGGTTCATTAGCATAGATGAATTATTTAGGACATCTTTTAAAGGAGAGGGTGAAAAGTTTTTTGCTAAGCCATTGTGCACATTTAGCTGCATTGCTGAAAGTGAGCCTTCATTAACAGCACAGAAGAGCACAGCTATGATACTTAAATGATTCTTTTCTTGTGATTTTGAACCTACTCATGCAAGCCCGGGAGCTTTTGTCTCTGATGTGCCAGCGAGAAAGCAGGATAAGGACACATAAAAAAACCCAAACAAGTGAACTCCTAGAATCATCCTTTTAAGGAGACTGCATAGATTTTGTAGTTAGTGATGCTCTTTCCTTTGAAGCTGAAGACATTAATTCTCCATTGGGATGGGGAAAAGGCAGTCAGTTATGCGGAAGGATTGGTTGACTGATTTGAAAAGGTCTTCATATGAGCAGTGTGTTTTATGTGCTCCTCCTCTCATGGAGGCTGCTTTACTGAAATGGAAAGTTCTGTGGCTTGGGCAGCATATTTAAAAACCTTGTAATGCTAATTCCTGGTGTAGTTACATCAAAACGTACCATTCCAAGGAGTCTGCTGCAGACCTTGACTTACTGTGACCAAACAAGTCTAGACAGTGTCCTCCTTGTACCATGAGTAGTCAGTGGATCATCACATATGACCTTACATTCCACTTGTATCAGCAAATAGTGTGGTTTGAGGGAGATTCCCAGAAACATGTGTTTCTTTAGTGTTTCAGGGAGGATGGTAAAGCTGAACAGGCCCATATGCTAAGAGTTTAAACAAGTTTGCTTCAGAAGACAAGAAATTGTAATAGTACGTCTGGCAAATGGTTGTTTCCCAACCCAGATTATAAGAAGTTAGCGCAAAAGTGGGAACTGCAGTCATGCCTAGGGGAACAAAGGGTAGCAATTAAAAAAGAGTTATTCAGATTTATGTTACTGTTTTTGAGTGCCAGAATACCTCTCGTTTGGGCATGCAATGTTCTAGGCCTGCTCCGTTTAAGTCTGCTATGTCCACGTTTGCTGTCCAGGAGCACAGCTGTTTGAGAATGTGCTGTCTTAAACTGTGACTGACTGTCAGAGACCTGAGAGGGCTGTGTGTATGTGTCCCTAATCCTCAGGGCCTAGATCCTGTCTGTGGTGTAAACAGATGTTTTATGAGGTGGAGAGTGTCCTGGATATGCTGCTTTTGTAATGAACTATAATGCCGCTTTCAAACTCTTTCATCAAGAGTATCAACTAGCAGACACACTTTAAGGGCCTTCTCAAAAGGGATGCAGACATTTCATCTGTTCTCCGACGTGCTTCGACAACATTGCTGTGTGCTCACAGGTACTAATTCCTTTTCTGTTTACTTGTTCAAGCTGCTGGCAATGCTGTTGAAGAAGAAACGGTCCCTTCTGAACAGCCACATACTCCACCTGACCTTTTCCTTGGTGGGAACTGTTGACAGCGGGCACGAGACATCCATTATCCCAAATTCTGCTGCCTTCCAGGACCTGCTCTGTGATTTTGAAGTATGTAAAGCTGCACAGAATAGTGATGGTGGTACTGGATAGTGATTAAGTCAGATGCTGACAGTGTACCTTTAATATTCAACAACAGCAAACTAGGTTGTTTTCCTGAGAACTTATTATTTCTTATAAAGTACAGTAAAGCAGCTGAGATTAACAAGATTATTGGTAGCTTTTCCTGCTGAAATGGCTTGAATCACTGCACAAACAATGAATGGGTGCCACAGGTGTTGCTGCTTTTTGTTGTTTTAGAATTTTGTAGTTTTCTGTTCATCAATTTCTTTTCACCTGTGTGTTCTACTGCAGTACATATATCAAGGAATGAAAAATGCACTGAAAATAAAAGTAGGAGACGTAGCACATGGTAATCACTTTATCACACATCTCCTTCAAGGTTTATAGTAAGGGAGTTAAAATTCTGTTTGCATGACCTATGGAATAAAGTGTTGTGTTAAACTAAGGACAGTAGCAAATTTCAGAGGGAAATGCTGATGCAATAGAGGCCGATAAAAGATACGTAGAACTTACCCTTTAGTGTTTGCTCCTTTGGCGTTACCTGTACCTGACATAGACTGAGTAAAAGAATTCTGACTCACATACATTAAAGTAAATAAGTAAAAACACTACTACCTCTGCTAAGCCAGCTATAAGATGTGCTGACTTAATATTGCAAGTCAGTTTAACAAATGACTTAATAGACTTAACAATTTCCTTTTTTCAGATGTCTGTTTGAGTATTTCAAAGCCCTCCTGGAAACCTTACTTAAGAAGAAAGTTTCCAAAAGTCTGAGATTTTGGCTGTTGCTTTTTGGGTTTTTGAGGTTTTTTTAATTTTTACTTTATTCAGAAATCAGTGACCCAAACATTTCACTTAAATTGGATGAATTAGATGTTCTTAGTTATACAGAACAGGGAAATTAAAAGATTTCTTGTTATCATTTTAAATTATAAGATTAGAAGAAAAGCAAAAGCTAGAAAGATTTTCATTTAAGCCAGTTTTCTACACCAGAGCACAAGTATTAATTATGCTTTGTTCAATAGCAAGTCAATTTTAAGATTTGCAGCTGTACTGTGAGCTTTCTGGCTTTTATATCTTCTATTACTTCTATTGACTGAACAATTGATGTTTTGCATTTTTTGGTAAAGAATCGACATAATTTAAGTCCAGGCGATGCTGGGTAAAAACTAAAATCAGAGAAGATCTTGAGTTTCATCTTGGAGGAAGGTAGTAAGTTAATTTCACAAAGACATAAACTTTGACTTAAACCAAATAAACTTAACACAGCCTTGTAAACCCCAACAGCTCCTTTAGAGTCATTGCACTGTCTGTTTAAAGTTTGTGTAAAAAGACAAGAAGATAGTGTGTAACCTTTTGTCTAGATCTCTTTATAAGTTTTCAGCACGGTACCCTTACAGAGAATATGTTTGGAACCAATGTGTGGTTCTTCGTGGCCAGGTGAACAGTCATGTATATGAATGGTTTTAATCTCTTCATAACCTTTGATTTATTAATGCTTATTTTTAATCTACAAGTCGATTTGTGTCCAAAGCATACTGTTTTTTCTGTATTTCAGGTCTGGCTTCATGCACCCTATGAGCTTCATCTGTCATTATTTGAGCACTTCATTGAACTCCTCACTGAGTCAAGGTATGAACTGATGCAAGCCTAGTAATGGGATTTATTGGATTAGGTGACATTTAGAGGATACTCCAATTTAAAAGGGCCATCTCCTTTCTTTTCTTCTTCCAGTGAAGCAGCAAAGAATGCAAAGTTAATGAGGGAATTCCAGCTTATCCCAAGACTGCTCTTGACTCTTCGAGACATGTCCCTGTCCCAGCCCACTATTGCTGCCATCAGCAATGTGCTGAGCTTTCTGCTTCAGGGCTTCCCCAGCAGCTACGACTTACTCAGGTAGCCCACACCTGGATAATTCTGTCTTTCTTGGTTCTGTTACTTCGGTCAAAAGTACTTCATAGTGCTGTGGAGTGTGTAACATGGAATGCTCATGTACTGATTTTTTTTTTCCTCTATGAACTAGATTGAACTAGACCTAGGCAATATGTTGAAGCCTTGATTTGCCTATTATTTTCACTTTGCATCTGACCAAGCATGGTTGAATGATCAAACTGGCTTAATGTTCTACAGATGAAAAATGAAGGTGCTGAACTGCAGCCCCTTCGTTCATGTAAAGCACTGAGCACTCCTCCTGGATACCACTGAATATTATTTGAGATGAGCTAAAAAGATACTTCTGGTTAAAATGCAGTTTTGATTATTGTCTTGAATGCAAGGTTTAGTTCCAGATTTTTCCTTAATCATCACTGTATAAAAAGATATTTAAGACTGTCAGATATAGTACAACTAATTCTGACTGATGAAAATTGGACTAGTTATTGCAATTCATATGTACAGGAGTATTTGAAATGCTTTAAAAATAGTTTAACTCTTGATAACTTGATTTTTTTTTCATCGCTCATTTTGTTATAATGGAAATGGATAAAATATTGCAGGACTTGGGAGCTCTTTGTATATGAGTGGTGATGTTTTCAGCTTCTTACTTTTAAGTACAATTAAAGGTATCAGAAGCCTCAACCCGAGCATCTTACCTGTCTTTGTTTTAATTATACAGGACAAAAAAATGATTCAAGAATAAAACTATTAATTATCCAGGACAAAAAAATGATTCAAGAATAAAACTATTGATTTTATGCTTAAATGGTTACGGAATAGATTGTAGAATGCTAATCTGAGTGTTCTTAATTCTCCTTCCTGGAAATAAAAAATGAAAAATGTTGCATAACTTGGGAAAAGTTACAAGAGCTAGGGATCATTTCAGGTTAGCTGCAGATGAAAGAGGAATATATTGCATCTCCTTTCTTGGAGTGGTACATCAATGTCTTGTCATGGAAAACCATGACCCTGTGTTACACAACCCCAAGCTATAGGCATAAATGTTATTCCAGAGTTGAGTAACCACTATTTTGATGTAGTAATTGTTCAGCTGTAAGGGGTTGAGATTAATGTTTTGTCCTCCTTTAACTTGAGTTATTCCTTTTGCTAGGACTCAGTGGTATCTCCCAGTTCCTTTTCCTGAATGCTAGCATTTTCAGGGTCCCTTACCTGCAGACTTGTCTGCAAAGATTCCATTAATTACTGCAAGTTAATTTGTGTTTTGACTAGTAACTTTAAATGAAGACCATTTTCATCAATCTTCAGATGTGAGAAAGCTGACATTTTTTTATATCTCCCTGTCACTGGTGTCATGGTTTTATATTTAAGGTGAATTATTGATAGATGAGAGTGCATCTGTCATATCAATGAGTGATGTTTTTTCTGTACTCATCAAGGTTTGGACAGTTCATCTCTTCCACTTTACCTACGTTTGCAGTCTGTGAGAAGTTTGTGGTCATGGAAATAAACAATGAAGAAAAGCTTGACAGTGGTAAGTGTTGGCAGTGCTTAGAAGCAGTAGAATAAAAATACTTCATAATCTCTCCTGTGCTTGAATACATAAAATGTAGAAGTAATGTAATCAACACTGTTTCAATTTTGTTATAACCTGGCTGCCAGTTAGTAGTGGGGCTTTAATTTTTAGTATTGAGTGCAAAGCAGAACAAAACACTTTTGTTTGTTTCCTTCATTTAACACTGTATGGTTGTGTTGCTCCTTCCAATCATCTGTGCATCTCTGTTTCTTTGTGGGAAAAGGGGAAAAAAAAAGACAAAAAACTGATTACTAGGTGCATCTGCCCTCCAGGTGTGGAGGAAGTGAAAGAATTAACTAAGACATCCTAGTAACTTTTTTTAGGCAAAAAAAGAAATGCTACTGTCCTTCAATAATTCTTAGATTGTGTTGTTTTGAGACCATTTCTAACCTTATTTACCTTGTGCAATTGCATTTTCAATCAGTCTTCCTGAACAGAAATGTTTTAGTCCCACAGTGGATGTCAGCCAAATAACTAGAAGGAGTATCCAAATAACCTGTCTTTCTACATCTTTTGGGAATATACTGGTGCAGAGGGACAAATGAGAGAGGAGTTTCTGTTTTACCGTTAGTTATATTGGTCTCGTGTCACAAAAAGCGAGGTTTGGGTAGACTGCACATTCTGGAGAGGGACGTTTCACAAGAGCATGCAGTGGTAGGATAAGGGGGAATGGCTTCAAACTGAGAGTTGTTTTAGATTCGATATATGGAAGAAATTCCTTATTACTGTGAGGGTGGTGAGGCACTGGAACAGGTTGTCCAGAGAAGCTGTGGATGCTTCATCCCTGGAAGTGTTCAAGGCCAGTTTAGATGGAGCTCTGAGCTACCAGAGGAAGTCCAGTGAAAGGTGTCCCTGCCTGTGGCAGGCGGGTAGGAACTCGATGATCTTTAAGGTCCCTTCCAACCCAAACCATTCCATGGTCCATTGGGATTCGTCATTATCTTCCTGTGCCTCACCTGTTCCTTCTGAGTACTTTTTCTTTTTGTGGTCTCAAAGATGATTAAACTTGAGCTTTTTAGTGAGAGAGAGAGAGAGAGGGTATGGGAATTGGAGAGAGATCCAGATTGGTGTTCTCACTACAGGCCATCAGTGTTTTGTTTTGGTTTGGTTTTTTCCCAGGCTGACAGCAGCCTGAGCTGTTTTTTGCGTATATGGGGGACTGAAGAACCCTGGGGAGAAATTCAGGGTGTAGCAGAAATGCAAAGAAGCTTTTGAGGCAAAGGGCATGAGATTTTTAGGCTACTGGTGTTCACCAGTTGTGCTGTATTTCTGCCGTAGAAGATAATTTTTGTCTGTATCTTGTGCACAAAACCTTGGCCCAGAAAGTATCCATTTATCTGTCTTCATTTTTGCACATGTTGCCTCAAGCTGTGCTGCTTTTTTTTTTTCAGTAACATTAAAAGCAGGGTCCTCCTTTGACAGCATAAGGTACAGGAAGGGGGATTTGTGAAATAGCTGTAAAGTTAGTCCTGAGCTGCATGGATTGGCTTGGCTGCAGTAAATGCATTTTTCAACTGATGATGAGTTTGGGGATCTGTTGAAAGAAAAGGAAAATAATTTTCTCTCCATTTCTTAGATTTGGAGGGGTTTTGGAAGTCTCATGGTTTTTTCCTTAGAATTTCCACGTGCCACCAACTACCCGTTTTTCAAAATGCAAAATGAGTATTTAATTGCCATGTTATGCAATTCTGAAAGAAGGGAGAGATGGGAAGGGATGGTGTTTTATTGTTTCTGTGTGTCTCTACCTGCCAGACAGTGACCACCTCAGTTCAGATTATTGTCTGAGAATCTAGAATTCTCTTTTACCTGTTCTTCAAGCTGCCCAAAGTCTGTGTGATGGTAATAAGGAGGCACCAGACATTTCTCAGCACCATGTAACAGGCTGCTTGCACTTTAGCACAGCTTCCTTGCAGCCTGAATGGGATCAGGTTGTATTTGCTTATGTATGGAATTTATGAATAGCCTTTGAAATGCCCAAGTTCCAAAATCTTAATTTTGCTTTTTTGTTTGTTTGGATTTTTTCAATATTTAGGAACAGAGGATGATTTTGGAGGACTTGTTTCAGCTAATCTCATTCTACTACGGAACAGGCTTTTAGATATCCTTCTGAAACTTCTCTATACATCTAAAGAAAAGACAACTGTTAATTTGCAGTAAGTACAGAAAAACCCTTGAGGCAGAGAAAGGATGTAAGTTTTTATTTCAAGGGGAAGAATTATACAGCCTCCATTCAATTTACTAGTTGAATTGCATCATTTTATAGGAATTGTTGAATGATTTATGCAGATGTCACTGAATTGCTCTCAGGTATGCTAGTAGAAATGGGATACATAATTAGTTTTGCTGTTTTCTCTTATATTCATGCGTGGCTATAGAAAAAATAAAATCTGTCAAAGAGAAAACTTTCATTTTTAGAGAAGTGGGATGTTCAGCTTCTCATTTGGTTGAGAAGGCTTCGATGATCTTAATGATAACCCCTTGAGTAGGGGTTATCATTAAGATCATCGACCCTAGAATACCCCTTAAAATTGCAAAAAAATTTTTTTCAAATATTTCCAAGCAACTCTTCCCTTAATAAAAACAAAGAAACAACCTTCATTCATTTTTAATACCAGTTTATTAAGAGGACTTGTGAAAACTTCTTGTTCAACAAAAAGATTTCAGTTCCGAATTCCATATTTGTTATCAAAAGCAGCAATTGGAGAAATCTCATGCAATGCAATTAGTCCCAGGAGCTGTGTTTAGTCTTTCCTTTCTTCTAAACAAATGCACATTACCTGTTTTGTTTAACAAGAGTTGATAAGTGATATTTCTTGTTTGTAGCAAACTTCACTAAGAATTTGCTCTTAACATTTGCCCTGCAGTGGAGGACATTGAATTTTGCTGTCTAGTAGGAAGAGAAATGCTGTAAAATGTGACTTTTTTTCCCCCCCCTCTCTTTACTTAGGGCTTGTGAAGAACTGGTCAAGACACTGGGTTTTGATTGGATTATGATGTTTATGGAAGAACATCTGCATTCCACCACAGTCACGGCAGCCATGCGAATTCTTGTGGTCCTGTTGAGTAATCAATCCATCCTTATCAAGTTTAAGGAGGGTCTCAGTGGTGGAGGCTGGCTGGATCAGACAGATTCTGTCCTGACCAATAAGATTGGTACTGTGCTAGGTAGGCATCTCAGCCCCTCGGGACTCAGGGATTGCTGGGAACACCTCTGCTGGTGTGTTGAGCTGTGGGTTATTGTGTGGCGGCTGTCTGGCAGAGGCCTTTCTGTTACTCTTGTCTCTGCTGCCATCAGATGCTTCTGCACTTCATTTTGCTTACAAGCAAGAGTTAAGATTTCCGAGGCAAAAGGGAGTGGTTTTACAAAGCTTCTCTTAGCTGACATGACACAGATGTCATTGTAGTTCAGCTTTGGCTCATCTGCACGAAGCCCACGTAGCTAATTGGTTTTTTCTGTTACCATCATGATAAGGTTAAGTGTCTCCCGTGGGCAGGCACAGCTGAGCTACATGCAAAAGTAGCATAGAGCAGCACCTTATGCACACAACTAATAAAGATTCAGTAGAATTCGCTTGTTTGTTTACTTTTAAGAGTTAGAGCATTGTGCAGTGTTATATCTGAGCTGCTTTGACTAGTGGGTTCTGTGTCCATCAACTTTACCAGTTTGGATTTCTGGTATCTTGGAAATTTTTGTGTTCACAGTATCATCTCAGCATTTCTTTTCCTTTCCCTCTCCTGCATTCTTCTATGCACAAGCATGCTTTCTGTTAAAGGGGTTTTTTTCAGGTTCTTAAACCCTCAGTTATCCAGGTTATCAGACCTCTCAGTTACCCCTTGTGACCTAGAATTGTGTATAAGGCTTTAGTGCTACAGGACCCATTTTGAGCATCTCTGAACTGTCTGAAATGCATCTCCAAATGTTTGAAATAACGTTTGTCAATTCTTTATAGACAGGTGTAGTGGCAATTACCCATGGACCTGGGTTTTTTTCCAGTCAAAATAAAACAGTGCTTTTCAGATGAATGTCTATTCAGGCCCTGGTGCAAACTCACTGACGTTAAATGAGGGTCTTTCATGAGTCTCAGTAGCCTTTAGATCAGAGCAGTGGTATCAATAGTACTTTAAAATTCATTGTTGTTCCTAAAATAACTGTTCAAGGAGCCACCTGTCTGTGTTGCAGCAGTACATGATCTGTTACTGCACTAAAAGTTTTTCTGAATTGGTTTACTGTAAGGAAGTAATTGAAGTGTTGTTGAAGTGATCTTCCTTCAGGAAGAGGGCTCTTCCTGAAATGAAAATACAAAAGTATGAAAAATACTTCTTTCTGCTTTGTGTCTTTGATAGATTTCAAATATGGGCTCTTGTTATTTTTTCCATAAATAAAACTCTCTATTATGTCTGTTTACTGTTTCCCACAATATATCCCTCAGGATATTCAGCTAGAAGCATAGGATGGTTCTTTGCATTGCTAATGAATTAGGAGGATTAAGGAAGACAGTTTTTCAGAAGCTGTAAAACACGTGAATATTTATTGTTAAAATACAAAGCATCTGTTGTTTGTCCCATTTTGATTAAGGTTCTGTGTTTTATTTAAGAAACAATTTTGCGCGTGCATTTCCCATGCATAGTTGTGCCTCAAAAGCTTGATAACCATTGGCATTTTAGGGAATAGACTATTGTTTATTTAGTTTGTACTTTAATTGTCTTGTGGCATAAACATTTTCTTCAGTCACAAAATCTTTCTAGGTAAGATTTTGATTTACAATCACATTTGAAAGCATTTTTAGAGTTTCCCTCTTTTTCTTATTATAGTATCACTTTAATTGAATCCAGGCTAGACTGTGTTGAAATAGATATTTTTAAACTTGAGTCTCATAAACTGATAGTGACAGATTATCTAATTTTTGTATCCTGTGTTTTTAAATAAATCATAACATGCTGGCTCCAAGATTTCTCATGAAACCAAATATGATGTATTTTTGTTGACAGTTACTGATGGAATTTCCACAGCTATGTAGCACAGATTTCATTAGTCTGATTCCTGATAGATGTTTTCTGTTTAAAAAGTCAGTTTCTGGTGTAAAATGTATCTGTATTTGAGCCTCAGAAAAACCACCTGACCTCTGGCAGTGTAAGAAGAATGGCTCACAGTGCTGATGTGGAGACTGAACTGTCTTCCTGCCTCTTTCCTTGCTTGAAAATAACTGCTTCTGCCATCCAAGTGTATTATTTTGGTTTTTTTCTCTTAAGTAGGAAGTTGAAATACCTGGGTAAAAGCAGGGTCACAAAAGGTGGTTCTGGCAGCACTTAATTTAAATAAAATAAGACTATTTAATGCTTACTACCAGCTGATTAATCATTAACAAAATATTTGAAATAAGATGCCCCTGATACATCTCTGGACGCAAATTAGCTGCCAATAGACTTAAATGGACCATGGGTTGCTGCTTCATAATACAAATCTGTAACTGAGGTTAAGGTGATATTTCACACTCAGCCAGTATCTATTTTCAGAAGCCTGGGTGTTTTAAAAGTCAGAAATTGTGGTCACAGCCAGAAAATTGATCTCTATGTGTGAGCAGTAATATTAGGCAGTCTGCATGGTACAGTGTCATCTATGTGGTACTGGAAAGCAGTAATTTCCTTTTTTTAATTTTTTAGTTGTTCTGAAAAATGAGACATCTGAAGCAGAATGGTGTCGTGTGTGCGATAGTCTGTATGCACACGTTCATTTTTCACAGCATTAATTTCTGAGGAAGTACCCTTTTAATCTCACCAGGTGAGCAGGAATGATCCTCACAAGTGATTCCCTCTTAACGTTGTTGGCTTTGTGTCTTGTTTTCCATGTAGGGTTCAACGTCGGCCGGAGTGCTGGTGGCAGATCAACAGTGCGGGAGATTAACCGGGATGCTTGTCACTTCCCAGGCTTCCCTGTTCTGCAGTCCCTTCTCCCAAAGCACACTAATGTGCCTGCACTCTATTTCCTCCTCATGGCCCTTTTCCTGCAGCAGCCAGTCACTGAACTGCCTGAAAACCTGCAGGTCAGTGCACCTGTCATCAGCAGCCAGTGTAATCAGGGTGCCAAGGTAGGGATTATCCAGTAAGATGTGAATGCAATTCTGTCTGTCATGAAAGAAAATAATGGATTAACCAGGCCCTCTCCTTCTTCTCTGCAGCTGACTCACAGTTGTGACGTGGTGTTTAGTGCTGAGCTCTGTGGGGTGGGAGGGTGTGGAAGCCAGCCTGCTATGGCTTAGCTGTCACTGGTGTCACTCTGGTCCATTTTGGGGTCAAATGAGAAGCAGATCTCTAGTTCAAGCTGGCATGCTGTGGACATTGAAGGGAATACAATCTTTTGCTTGCTTTCTTTGTTTGTGAGGTGGGGTTTTTGTGGTTTTTTGTTTTAAGGAATGGGCAGTTGCTGTGTTAAAGAGAGTTCACAGGTTACAGGCAAAACAAGGTTGCTCTTATTTTAGAAAGTCTCTGTGGTGTTGTAGGGAGACAGCTCAGTTGTTGCTGAAAAATGTTGGTTGTTCTTATTCTGGACAGTGGATTTTGGGCTTTTTTGAAGTAAGTGAGTAGATACTATATGACCTACAACAATCCTAGGAAACCCCAGGGTAGTGCTTTATGAAGAAAAGTCACACACACTCCAGAAAGACAAGGTGCATATTTAGAATGGGTGCAGTGCTAACATTTATTTATCAGTGAGAACTGAAAAGTATAACTTTCAAACCAGAAGGTGTTCTGCCTGCCTGCTTTCTCTAGAGGAATACTTGACAGCACAATCAGCACTGTGCTACCATGAAATAGAGGCATGAAACTCACTCCTTTGCTTACAGCATTGAAGTATGATGCTGTTAAACTGAAACTTAATTTGACAACTTAGTAGCACTCTTCATACTAGAAGTGGACACTCGGTCCCTTTTTATTTTTAATTTATTTAATTGTTTAGACTTGCTGGAAAATACAACTTGATTTGTTTGTGTTATTCATATATTTTTCTTCTATGGGATATCATGTGGGTTTTACTGCGAGATGTGAGTCAATTAACTTGATTGTGCAGCACATGTGCTGACAAGTCTTGTTTTGAAGCACTTACATACTTTGTAAGTATGAAAAGTGAGAAGTAAGTAAGTGAGAAGGTGAGAGTTGCAGTTGCATCAGCTCATGGCTGAAAGAAATGTTCTTCAGTGACATGTAACCATCATATGAGGTTTGGTGATAAAGTTTGGAGGATGTAAAACAACTAATTTTTTATGTACTGCTAAATTAGCATATTGTATCTGTAATAAAAAGCAGTATACAATTGCATATGAGAAGGGGATTATTTCATGTCATCTTTCTTCTCTTTGACCTCTTACAGTTTGATTTAGACTCCATTTGGACATTCATTTTTGGAGTTCCTGCCTCCTGTGGCACTGTTACCTCCTCCATACACAGTGTTTGCACAGAAGCTGCCTTCTTGTTACTGGGAATGCTGAGGAGCATGCTGAATTCCGTAAGCTTAAAAAATTTTGCTTGTATTTGAGTATGCTGAGTTGTTCAAGTTTTACACATGGTCAAAAGCCAACTTAAAAAGGTCGAGGTTTTGTTAGTGTCGTGACAAAATTAGCTGTGAGTTAGGCTCATAATACTTGGGTGAAAACTGTCATTTTGCTGGGTTTTTCCTGTTACTTCTTTCCAGTGCCTGTAGAAATATTAGTAGCCACAAAATTAACACTTCTTTTTCACTAAAAGGCTGGGCTTTCTGTTTAGCTGCAGTTAAAACAAAACAAGAAAGCAGAAGGATACAATGTCCTTGGCAGAGCTAATTGAATTTCCTGATTAACATCATGGGGGACTGTTTGAGACTCTGTATCCCATCTGCTCAGAGCTATGTGAGTTGCAGATTTCGTTCATGAACCTTCTCCATGCAGAGAAGTCCCCTGACTATGAATAGTCCCATGCCAGAGGAAATGAATTTACTTCCAGAGAAATGTGTCATCTTCTCATCTTTGAGTCTAATGTCAAGAGTAGGGAAAGTTGGTTTCTCAGTGGGAAAATTTTGTATTTCCCTGAAGCCAGAATGTGTTATCTGCTGAAAATTGCCTCCTGAAGTGCTTGAAAAGCAGCGCCTGTTTGGTTGTCACCTGTTGGGTCATCATGTGTATGTGATATGCTCTGTTGCTTGCATGTTTCCCTCGAGTTAATGTGTCCAGAAGCATCTTCTGGACGAGTATACCTGCTGCAGTACCCATTCCTGTTGTCACATGTTCTGTCTCTCTGCTGCTGACCCATCATGGTGTTTGGTCCTCACCTGTTTGGTTACACTTGAGACATGCTTAGAGACATGTGCTGTGTCTTGTGTGCTGTCATCAGCTGTGTTCGGATGTGCCATCACATTTTGGGTTGGTTTCATTCTGGTCATGTTTGCCAATATTTCTGAGTCACTACATGTTAGGTCACACACTTTAGCTTACGGTCAATGATGTGCTGTAAAATGTGGTCGGTCTCCTGTTTGAGATGTGCTTGAAAGTGTGCTCTTCCTTTCTGAGGTAAGTATTCTTCAGTTGGTGCTGTCTGTGCTAATCTGGTGTTTGTTTCTCACCCCAGCCCTGGCAGTCAGAGGAAGAAGGCTCTTGGCTTCGGGAATATCCAGTCACCCTGATGCAGTTCTTCCGGTATTTGTATCACAATGTACCAGACCTCATTTCCTTGTGGATGAGTCCAGAGTTCCTGTGTGCGCTGGCAGCAACAGTGTTTCCTTTCAACATCCGACCTTACTCTGAGATGGTAGGAAGTCCAACTACTTGCCGGTTTTATTTTTCACCTGAGTGTTACTTTTGAGGATTTATCAATTAGCAGTCATACCAAGATAAAACTCTACTCACCTTGCACAAGAGTTCATCGTCAGAGCTGGGCTGGAAGTTTTGTGCTTGGGTTGCGGAACTGAGAGAAGAGTGTGTTAAACTGCAGGGCAGTTGTTGTGCAGTGACATCTGAAATGGCATTTTAGGGGCAACAGACAGTTTGCTTGTTTTCTAGTGCACCATTATTTTCAATCATATGAAAAATGTTACCTCAGATTTACAAAAGCAAAAGAGACTGAGTCAGCCCTCTGCTCTGGAGGATGTGATGAAACCTAAAACTTCTTTTTCCTCACACTTCCCATTTCTGCTTTTGTGGCTTAACCACAAAACAGTGTTCTTGTATTTCCTGAAACTACTGAGTTCAAGCCAGGAGAGGGTGTGAATTCAACTTTGCTTGCATTGCTGCCTGAAGTTTTCTTTGAGCTTAGTGTCATTTTCAAATGATACTATTCCTAGAATATGAATGGGAAGGAAAAAAACAGATATTGCTAGCCAACATCTAAAAGTACTTTTGTTAAGAACATGGAAGGATAATTAGTCTAGAGGTTGCCAAATGCTAAAACTATGGAGAGTATGATAAAAAACTTCAGGAAATAATAACTGGTGGTGTGCTATTTGTTGTCAATAAAAATGGGAGACCAGTTTTTAACAGTGTCTACTGATGAGTCTCTCATAAAGACAGGGGTTTTTTTTGCTTTTATGTTAAACTTGCATTTAACGTAGATTCTAGGAGCTTGCTCTCTCAAAAAAAAAGTGCCACTTACAAACTGGTGATGCTGATTTGACATTCACCTGTACAGAGTTTTTAGAGGAGCCTTGTGTCTCTGGGTAGGCTTTAACTACTAGATCCCTTGAAATTCTGTGTAGCTGCCTGGCAACTTGAGCTCTTCGCTGTTTGAGAGTGCTCTTCACTCCAAATTGGTTTACTCCTCCAGTATTTCTGTCTGCCCAAACGTGTAGCACTAATCAGTGCCTGGTGAAGTAGCTGAATAACAGCCAGCTTTCTGCAACAAAACATTGTAATCTAAATTCAGCCTTGAGAGAAGATTCTTAACTTTTTAAAAAGGGTCTTTCAGCTTTTCTGAGATTGCTATTAAAAATAGAATACATATTTGAGCTTCTCTTAATTTCTTGAGAACGCTCTCCTGCTAAAGCAGACCAAATGTTGAAAACATTTGGTTACTTCACATGTAAACTGGTGATGCAACAAGCCTGTTGAGGGAAATCATATTGTCTCCTCTTTCATTTTAAAGAAGGGAGTTGCATAAAAAGAGTCAGTCTTCTGGATTTGACAGCTTTCATTGCTGTTTGTGCTTTTGTTACAGTCCTCTTTAAGAGCTAGCCTTTCAAAGGTTTCTGTTCATCAGAAATGGGAAAGCTGTGGAGACCCTTTTTTTTTTCTTCTTCTTTTAGAGATTTTTGGGAAACCGGCTTACCCATAACTGCACTCTGATGAAGGTATTGTATTAAAAGAAAAAAAAAAAAGGCTCAGTTCCTTTTTTGTTTTATGTTATGTAAGCTTGATGGCCTTTTTTAGTTGGCTTCTGTCTTGATTTTATTTTAACTGCTTTAGTTAATAACTTTCTCAAATTTTTTTTCCCTTTCTTTTTTTCTTTTTTTTTGCAATAAGAACATTTATTTTTACAAAGTATCTAGAAATTGCCCAAGTACTTCTATTGGTCAGTGAACATGAAATGTAACTCATGCCAGTCTTCACTGATCATTGTTTGCCTTGGGAATCCAAAACTGAATGTTTTCATATTGGGGAACTGATCTTGAACATCATAATCTTTTTAAAAGGCTTCTTACGAAGCAAAATGTGCAGTGAAATACCCTTAGAAAGATAAACAAAGAATAGGGAAGTGAAGAAACTACCATTAATTTGCTGATCTCTACAGCTTTAGCGTGCTGGTTTTTACAGGTCACTGATCTCGATGATGAAGCTGGATCCCCAGCTGAAGAGTTTAAAGCCTTTGCAGCTGATTCTGGCATGAACAGGAGCCAATCAGAATACTGCAATGTGGGCACCAAGACCTACCTGACCAACCACCCTGCCAAGAAGTTCGTGTTTGACTTCATGCGTGTGATGATCATTGATAACCTATGTCTCACACCAGCCAGCAAACAGACTCCACTGGTAGACCTTCTGCTAGAGGTAGAGTTTCTCTGGGGTTTGTGTTTTGGTTTGGTTTTGTTATTTGGTCTTAATTGTGATACCTTATTCCCTAAAATGTTTTCCTCTATTTACCTTTCAAAGTCAGGCTAGTGATAACCTGGCATTCAGTGGAATTGTCATGAAATTTTCATGAAATAAGACTGGGAAAAAAAGAAACACTAGTGTTTCATAAACAGTAGTTTGTTCACCTTTCTTTAATGGCTTAGAAAACCAGCATGAGAAGTTGGATCTTTTGTCAAGTTTTATTTTTGTAGAGTATGATTCAGTTGTTAAACACCTTTCCGACCATGACATCTGTATTGATTTTGTTGAAAATATAAAACTCCTGCAGAAATATTAAGATTTCTGTTCTGTTCATATTAGATAAGAAGAAATTATGCCATAGAGGGTGCCAATTAGATAAAAAGACATATGGGGCCATGTGCTATAAAACCTCACAAAATAACTGCATTACCTTGCTGTAAATTAACTTCAGAAGTTCATAAGACTTGCAGAAAGCATTGTCCTGTTAATGGTGAGGCAGAGAGGTGAGGAGTTCAGTTACCATTTAACTGCCTACACCTTTAGACAGTACATTTTGAAATGTTCACTTCACATCACTTCTCATTCTCCTTGACCTACCTGTTAGTTACCTGATCTTATATGTTGCTGAGTTTCCCTGATTTTTTTTGAAAGCTGCAGGAATTTTGGACCATGCTTGTATATTTCCTAACAAATTTCCTGGGGCAGTTGGGCACCTCTCTGCAGTCACAAAGGAAAAAAAAATGAAATGTCAGAAGATGTCAGTTATCCACAGACACCCACTGGAAAGCATATTTGAGACCCATGTTCAGGTGGCTGCAGTTCTTTACAGCTCTTTTAACTTGTTATCACTTGTCAGTGTTCCTGGCCCCTTAGCATGAATAGGATTGGGTAGGTACACACTGCTAAACTTACTGTTATTTCTCTTTCTATGACTTAAACGTTTGATCTGTCCCATTTACTCATTGTTTACTGAAGGAGGTGACTCTGTCAACTGTGGAGATCACAGGTTAACCATGTGCTTATAGTGAAGAATTTTGTGCACCTGTTCAGAATGTAAACAGTTTCTTTTCCAGTTCCTATTATGGCAGAAGATAAATTTCATGGATTTAAACAGGGATAATGCCTACTCTGCAATACTGCATGCAGCCAGTGTATACTCAACATGCATGCTTAAATTTTTTGATAAAGCCAAAACTTTTTGCTTGAGACAGAATGTTAAGAGAAAAAAAAAAAGGAGCTCACAGGAGCTGACAAAAGAGAAAATCACCTAAAACACCCTCCCTCTCCCTCTTTTTTTTGCTCAGAGATATTAATTATCTTAATATTATCTTAATGTCTTTTTTCAGGCTTCCCCTGAAAGATCAACAAGAACGCAGCAGAAGGAGTTTCAGACATATGTTTTGGATGGAGTGATGGACCACCTACTTGCAGCTGATGTTTTACTGGGTAATTATCAATCTATTGATTGGGACGCGAGGTTTTGATTCTGTGACTTTTTCTTTTTTGATGTTCTGTTTGTTGCTACTTGATTGTCTTAATTTTTTCCCCTGCCTTTTCCTTTCCTTTGATGTGTAAATGGTGTTGCTGTGCTTGCATGTTCCCTCCCTACTTGGCTTGTGCCAAAGCTGTAAAACAGGTTATTCAAAAGAACTACATGGCATGGGGGACCCGGTCACACTTCATAGTGGTCTGCTGGACTTCCCAGGAGCTCTTGGTCTGCTCTGCCTCCATCCCAGGTGTCATATATGCATTTCTGTTCGAAAGTGCTTGTAAGGCTCCCCGTTTCTTGCCACAGCAGTAATATGTTTTCCTCTGGGTGCAGTGCATTAATAAAATAAATCCAGAATAATGTTTTAAAAATTCAGATTCTCTTTTAAAAAAAAAAATCCAGAACCATGTTTGCTTACCATCAAAGGGAAGTCCTATTGTAGGGAAGCCATGAGGTTTTAGCTTTTGTTGACTGAATCTCTTTCTCTTTTATGGAAGTCTAGAAAACAAAAACCAATGTGAATGTATTTATGCAGATGGAGTTTTTTGATAAATGTAGAAAACTTAGGGGTTTTTTGTTACCTAGGTGAAGATGCATCTCTGCCTATAACCAGTGGAGGAAGCTACCAAGTGCTGGTGAACAATGTGTTTTATTTCACACAGCGTGTGGTAGATAAGCTTTGGCAGGGCATGTTCAACAAAGAATCCAAGCTTCTCGTGGACTTCATAATCCAGCTCATTGCACAGGTAACAGTTTATTTACTTGTTCTACTACCCTGCCTGAAAAACCATTTTTGCAGGTTATGTTGAAATGCATAGGCTGATGTCACTAAACAATCTGCTTGTGATACATGTTTGGGTCAGCACAGAAACATGCTTTTCTTTCTCAGCTTTACCCTCTCCTTACTGAGCTTTCTTAGCACACATTTCTGTGAAGAGCAACGGAGTAAAAACTGCTCTCAGATGACATTTTTTAGAAATCTCCCCATATAAACAATGAAACATACCTCGCATGAATTTTGAGAATCTGCCTAAATTTACCTTGACATTTTTGGGAAGCTTCCTCACACACTTCTATTGGAGATTGTTAGAAGACTTACTGTTAGAAATCAGCAACATCTTTATAGATGTTAAAATTCTAAGTGTATCATCATTAATGTCATTTCAGTCCTTGAAATTCATGGAATTGACACTTACAGCAAAATGCAGATTTTGAAAAATGAGCATGGTCAATTCAAGGGAAGATTGTGTGCCAGTAAAATGATTTTCTGCCACTTTTGATCATGTTTGTTTACTTCCCATCAGTCAAAAAGAAGATCTCAGGGACTCTCGCTGGATGCCATTTATCACTGCCTGAACAGAACCATCCTGTATCAGTTCTCAAGAGCGCACAAAACTGTTCCTCAGCAAGTGGCTCTTCTTGATTCCCTAAGGGTCCTTACTGTGAACAGGAACTTAATTTTGGGACCTGGAAATCATGATCAAGAGTTCATCAGCTGCCTAGCTCACTGCTTGATTAATCTGCATGTGGGAAGGTAAATATCTCAGGCAGTTCATGCCAGAGCCAGGGCTGGGAAGTACTAAAATGACCTCTTTACTCACCTTGCAAATAAGTGAGCAAGTTTTGGACCACTGTTTATAATTTTCCACCCAGTGAGTTGCAAGCACGTTAAAGACATTAGTTTTGAGACAAAATTAGGTTTGAAGATCCTGGGAATAAAGAACATTTTTACCTCCTTTTGCAGAGGTATTTTAAATACTGACATATGTGTTTATCCAACTATTTCATTGTTATCCTTTTATAATTTGAAATGTTTTATTAAAGATAGAAGGAAACACTGGTGCTAGATAAGTAATAGTCGGGGGTCCCGTCACTGGATTTATTGTCTGTTGAATCATTTCATACAAGTTCCATATCCTGGTATTTCCTCTGTGTAGCACTGAGTAAGTCCAGTCATGCATTAAATCAGGTGTCCATGACAAATACTGTAGACACCTACTTTCCTGCATTGCTGCAAATGCCAGCCTCGTATTTTCATTTGTTCTTTCCAAGAAGATGCACAACTTGTGTTTCATCCAAGGACACTTGGCAACAGTCATCAAACTCCAATGTTCTCCATTTCTGGCCTCGTCTGTTTTGTGTTTCTTCAAATACCACCATCTTCCCCTAATGACACTGGTGTCCGTGGCACATCATTCCTTCATAAACCTTCAGTTCAGCTTGTGACCACAGATTGTCAGAACTCAAATGGACAGAAGAGGCTTTGCTGTAGTAGTGTGTATTAATCTTTGTGAAGCTGATACAGTGAATCAAATGCTTTAGCTTGGCATAGGTTTTTGTGTCTTTTTATTCTGATGGTTGTTAATCCATCATGTGTTTGTAGCAATGTTGATGGGTTTGGATTGGAAGCAGAAGCCAGGATGACAACTTGGCACATTATGATCCCCTCTGATATAGAACCAGATGGAGTCTACAATCAAGATGTCAGCGAAGGTAATCTGAGAAATGACAAAGCCACAAATGTCTCATAATGCCACTTCTGTATTGTCATCACTAATCTTTTACCCCAGTGACTTGAGGCAGGGGATTGTGGTATGTGTGTGTTACCCAGTTGCTCTCTGGAGGGGAGTGGGAGCTGTGTGTGTATAAAAATATATAAAAAATAGATGAAAAGATTCTTCAAAATACCAAGATAGACACATTGAGGATAAATTACTGTTTTGTTAAAATAGTAAGAGCTCTTCATTGTTTTCTGGACATGCTCCAGAATTAGAAATACTTTTTTATATGCACTGTTTTAAATGCAATAGAAGCGGCTCATTTTAAGGTAAGAAAGATATGGTGTAAACTATACAAGTATTATTTTGTGGCATCCTTACAATCTTTCACTCAAAGGAAATTTATGAACCAGCTGTGGAAGAAAGTATTCAGTGATTTTGTATTTTTATCTTATATGTGTGTATTTATTATTTATGCAGGTACTTAGGCACACTTTACATGTAAAAATGGTGAAGTATAATGTATGTAGAAAATTATATATGTATGTATAGACATGGACTCCTATAAGGGTTTTTCAATCTCATTTTGGTAATAGATGGATGTGGGAGATGAGTCACAACTCATCAGAGCCAATGTTTCAAATTCACAGGAAAATTTCCAAAATTAACTATTAGATGCTTTCTAATGGTTTATTAATGGCAAAAAAAAGGCACTCTGGCCAAAGGCATTTCACATATCATGTAAGAAGGAATTGCAAGATCTATTCATTTCTTTACTGTAAAAATACCAATTCCGTGAGCACTGTAGAAAGCTTGCTGTCTGTGATCTTGTACTTCTGCAGGTCGCCAGCTTCTTTTAAAAGCCATAAACAGAGTGTGGACAGAGCTGATCCACAGTAAAAAACAGGTTTTGGAAGAAGTTTTCAAAGTGACACTGCCTGTCAATGATCGTGGCCAAGTGGATATAACTGTTGCCAGACCTTTCATTGAGGAAGCAAGTTTAAAGTGTTGGCAGAATCATTTGGGTAAGTCCTGACTGAGGATTTGTCTGTCCTGAAGGGTGGATTTCCTGAGTGAACCATATGCACTGGATGTTTTAATATAGGCTTACCTTTTCTGTAGCTGTAAATACTCTATACACTGTCGCTGCGTAACATAGAATCCTTCAGAAACTGGACCATATATAGGATATTCTTACACTCCAGTGCACAGGGCCTTGTGTTAGTGAACTAGCATATAGCATGTTGTGGATTACAGTGGTGGAGGCATTGAGCTCCTCGCCATGAACCCTTGGATTGGGGTGACCTCCGTTACCATTTCCAGGATGGGATGTGCCAGGCAGGGAGGGGGACCCTCTTGAGCATGTGTGAGTACAGCCTGCAAGCTCTTGGTCTGGTGATGAGATTGGAAGTGGGTGGCTGAGCAGTCCTTCTAGCAGCAGTGTTGCTGTGACTAATTCTTGGCTGGGCAATCTGTTCAGCATAGGAAGCAGTTCTGCAGGAAAAGGACCTAGGAATCCTGGTGGACAACACGTTAAGCACAAGTTATCTCTGCATCCATGTAATAAAGATCAACTGATGCTCAACTGAATTAGAAAGAGTTTAGACAGCAGAAATTAAGATTCCATAGATGTGACTGATTTGATGATTTTACACTTCTGAAGTAACTGAGGTTAACCTGGATGTACAAAAAACATATTTGGAAACCTGGAATACTTGTTTTTGTAGTCTCTGTGTGTCTAGATGTGCTGTGTTCCTGGCTGATGTTTGCTCAGGTTTCCAGTATCTCCCTGATGGTCAGTATATTTGCAGAAATGGTTTGAGTAGAGCTACACTTTTTTTGAAGCAACAGAAAAGGTCATTCTATTTAAAAAAATAAGTATAATGGAGGGAGGGGAAAAAAACCACCTAAAAAGTGCTCCCAACACTTTGTTTTTCAGCTCATGAGAAAAAATGCATCAGTAGAGGAGAGGCTTTGGTTCCAACCACACAGTCCAAACTTTCACGAGTCAGCAGTGGATTTGGCCTCTCTAAACTGACTGGTTCCAGAAGAAACCGCAAGGAGAGTGGGCTGAGTAAACACAACCTCTCTACACAGGTAATTTCTGTCGAGTAATAACATGCAGTCTAAAATCCAGCAATGTACATTCAGGTTCATGGTAAATATCCCAAAACAGGGAATCTTGCGGAGTGTGAAGTACTATCTGGTGCTTGGTTTTCTTTCCCTTTTTTGGCTATCCAGACTGGGCATCTTGCTTCTTTGTGTCCTAATTTAGTAGGTCCATCTGCATATCTTTAACATTAAGCCAAGAGTTAAACCCTTTGTTGTTGGTGAGACTGCTCAGCTGCTTCTGGTTCATGACTGTGGTAGTCTGGGTCTCATGATCAGTTTGCAATATTTCACTGAAATGGAAGCTGTGATACAGATATTGATCCCTTTTTCCATCCTGCCCTCAAGACAGAAAGAGGGGTTTGAAAGTTTTGTGGGAAAATAGGTTGCTAGTTCTCTTTCTGAGCTGAAAACTAGTCAGTGGCTTTGAAAGAATAATGAATTCTCACTGCTCTCAGTCCTTTTCCTGGTGAGCAGGCATACACTGAAAGGAAAGAACCTCACAAACTGAGCTGACAGGAACTGCTCCTGGTTGTATCAGTAGAGGAAGCAATAAGTGAAAACAGAGATACGTGGGACTAAGTGAGAATGGATGGATGGATGTCTTGAGGATTTCCAGCAAACTAGGCAGCATCCACAAAATATTTCTTAGAAGGAAAAAGGGATAAGTAGTATTTGCCAATGCCAGTCTTTAGCTGTTTGGGAATGTTGTGAACAGTTAGTAATGTGTTTCGAATATTTTCCAAATGTTTGCCAGTTCTTTCTTTAAAGGATATTGCTGTACATTAATTTATCACCTTAAAAAACCCTGAGAAAGCACCAAACAAAACAAAAACGTAAACACTGTTGTGTGCAGTAATTGGAAAATCATCATCTAAGTATTTTTTTTTTTAAGAAAGTATTTTATGAGCAAGCTTAGCAAGGATGTATTCAATGTATTCATTGGCTTTTCATTCAAACAAACTCTTGTTTAAGTGTCATTGTCTGTTGTCTTATTTTTGTCTTAGGAAATTTCCCAGTGGATGTTTACGCACATTGCAGTGGTTCGGGATCTGGTTGATATGCAGTATAAAGAATACCAGGAGGTATGGATGGCTTGCAGGATTAATTACCTGGCACTGATACTTTGGCCTATTAGGTTATACCAATGCCATTTCTCAGTATGAGGCTGGTGAAATATTGGGTTCTCGTAGGTGAAATGCTTGAATGTTTGCTTACAGTTGTTATCTTTAAGGGGTTTTTAGATGCAGTCAAATAAACAAATGAGGAAACTCATTTTGATCTGGTTGTCGATGAAAACTCTTGTAGCAATATCACATGTTAAATTGGAATTTTTTTCAAGAAGCTTAAATTCCTTTGAAATGTAAAAATGAAGCAAGGAACAAAAAGAAAGAGATTGGAAATACACTTTCTAAAGCATTGTAGGAAACCTAAGAGGAAATGTGGAGAAGCATTGTGTCCAAATGCTACTTTCGTAGTAACACAAAGAAAATTTTATGGTATCATGCAGTGATAGAAAGCGGCTGGTCTGTGCCTTCCAGAATGAAATCGTTCCACCCTGTGGTGTCTGCCAAATGTTCCCAAAGACATTTGTTCAAACTGGTTGCTGAGCTATGTGCTATAAATCTTAAAAAAATAACTTCTGGAAGAAACAGGGCATTCACAGCAATTTGTTAAAAAAAAACAAACAAACCACCAAACTTTGCTTCATTGAACTTCTCTCTCCTGTGCAAATAAGGACAGGAAGGCCTCCAAAACAAATTTTGGTTTCATTCTTAAAATCCTTTTTAAAAATCAGTGCATTTACAAATGTATTTGTGTTCAGCGTCAGCAGAACGCATTGAAATACGTGACAGAGGAGTGGTCTCAAATCGAGTACGAGTTACTGCGAGAGCGAGGGCTGTGGGGCCCCCCCATCGGCTCCCATCTGGACAAGTGGATGCTGGAGATGACTGAGGGTCCCTGCAGAATGAGGAAAAAGATGGTGCGGAATGACATGTTTTATACTCAGTACCCCTACATGCCTGAGGCTGAGCAGGAAACAAACTTGCTGGTAAGTATTCAGGAGTTTGGCATGGGTGATGACAGGCCTTGTTGCAAAATCCGTTTTTTTTAATATAGTTTTTTCTTAAGAAATGTAATTTACTCTGTTGAAGTAATGACCTGGTACTCTGTCTGTATGTCCTAAACAGTTGGTAAAGTCCAATTATTCCTCATGGGATGTTTAGGGAAGGGACTGAATTACTTGGCTCAAAACCAAGCAAACTTGAAGAGATTGCAACGTAAGGTGAGGTGTGCTGAGTGATCCTGCCAGCAAACAGCACAGGCATCTTCACAAGCCTCCAGAGGCTGAAAGTACCATAAGTATGTGAGGTTTCAATCTGGGTTCTTGGCCTTAATCTAGATAATGTGAAAAACAGTGTTGTAAAGAAAAAAGATTTCAGGCCTTGGTTTGGGTGCCCTCGTGAAATGTACTTTCATCAATCCATGAAGATGAAGGTGGGCTGTGTAGCAGAAACGTGTGTGGCCTTTGAAAGCTTAGCAGTCAGTTCCTGTTAATTTTGGAACAGTTTCAAAGAAATGAAGCATTTATTATTGTGTCTTTTTAGCCATGCGTGTATGCATGCAGAATTTTTTTCCCTCTAATTAAGCCTGAGTGTCAAAGTACTTTTAAAAAGCAGAGAAAACATAGCAGTCTGGTAGTTTTAAACCGTTAGATATTTTTGCCTGCTTGTGGTCTGACACACAGTAGCTGTAGTGACAGTCTAATTCACATGAAGTAGAGAACATGCCATCATACATTCTTTTCAAAAGTGTTCTTTCTCTGATGCTTATGTAATTGATGCCCTGTTTCCAGTCTGACTTCTCAAGCAGACTTCCTGAGACATCTGATGATACCATTCCTCAAAAGGTAAAGAAACAAGTACACTGACCAAAAGAATGTAAAATAAATACAACTTTTCCTCCTCCTGCATGTTAGGCAGTCTTAACAAGGCTTCTACATTTGGCTTTCAACTTGCTCTTTCAGTAAATAATTCCAGGCCTAAGGGTTTTTTCAGTAATCACATTAGAAGATGTTACTGTGCTGTCCTCAACCTTCACCTAATAAAACTTTCTGTAGACCTTCCCTTCTTTTCTGCACACTAACAGGATGTTTTGGGCTGTGCTACCACTGTTCTCACTGTGTGGAGTGCTGTGGCTTTGGGACCTGAACTAATGGTCAGTGGAACACGTTTAGTAATGGGCAACACGATCACTTGGAAGCACTTACTGGGAAAGTGTTTCCTTCTAAGAGAGGATCTGGGAAGCGTTTTTTCTCCTTTTTGGCCATAATGGGCTGTAAAATGCCAACTTTTGTTAAAGCCCATATTAATTTTGTCTTAGCTGACTCTTCTCAGTTTTGCTACTAACAAAATACACACATTTGCTTTAAAAATATGAATCCTGTCTTGAAAAGAACAGACCTGCTTGGAAGTGGCTTTTCTGCAAGCATGTCAGTGTTATGCCCTTCTCTGTTAATTAGAGTCACAGTCTTGCCCATCACTAAGTATAGTGTGTAATGTGCATTCACTCATTTTGAATTACCTTCAACAATAAACTAATTCGTATAAATACAAGTAAATCTATTATACAGAATACCTAGTATAAATTATTACTGTTTTCCTTTCTTCACCTTAGCAGTGCTGTTAAGGATTTCTCTCTGTAGGTTAGACATAAGTTGTTTCCACAGACGTTTTAGGCATCATTTAAGTGGCATTTTTGTGCTGATAAGGAGTGAAGACTTAGTTAAACATAAGTGAGCAAATTAAATTACAGTGCCTTGAATTTTTGATTTTTGGGGGCAGCCAATTTGATCTGAATAATAAATTTCTGTGTTGCTGATCTTAATATCTTTATCATCTCAAGCATCAACTTGTAATAAACCTAGTTTGATTTCTCTTCTGAATGTGGCTTCCTTAATTAAGTGAGGAGCATAAGAATTAGCCTGTGATGGAGGTTGGGACAGACAGAGAGGAAGAAAACATCACACACACAAAAAAAACCCAAACAAAAACAAAACAACAAACCCTCAACAAAGCAACCTTCTTCTCCTACCCACCCCACCCCCCAACCACAAAAAAAGACCAAAACCACCACCCAAAGGTACAAACAATGCTCAGAGAATTACTTCAGGTAAATGCATATTCTCATGCTAGTCTCCTGCCCATAAGCCATCAGAAATTTTACTAAAAAAAGAAACAACAGAATTAATGAAGTATTTTTGAGTGTTAAAGCTGATCTCTGGGTGCGTTTAGTTCATACCAGCTTCCACATAGCTGTATCTTCTTGAGACAATTTTTTATTCAAATTACTGCCTAACAAAGAAGTCAGCTGGCTAACAAATAAGCTGCATGTGTTGGTAGGGAGTTAAAAAGATGATAAAATGGCCTTCTGAGCAATCAGTCTTAAGCATCAGAATCCCAGCCTTTTATGACAGTTTATAACATGCTGGCTACACTTAACTCCCCATGTTGTAGTTCTATCGGCAATCTTTTCTGCAACCCCATTATTGCTTGAGTGGCTCCATAGTTCCTTGCAAATTAGCCCACAGATCAGGTCTCCTGAAGAGTCTCTGTTCCTGTCTGTGTTGGTGTATGAGCACGCACAAAACACCTGATGGGCATGCACTATGCTGCACACCCTGTTCCTGAAACACCTTCAGTGAGGGACTGAGTGAGGTGTTGGCTGACCAAGCAATTTCTTCCATTATTTCCAAGAAACCTGCTCGCTACCGGAGAGCCATCAGTTATGACAGCAAGGAGTACTACATGCGCCTGGCTTCTGGAAACCCCGCAGTCTTCCAGGACACCATAGAAGAGAACACAGTGGGTGAAACAACTCAGCAGGAGCCAGAGCACGGGGAGGACACTATTGCAAGAGTCAAAGGTTGGATTGTTTGGTTTGTCATCTCCTCATGCATTTGCATTAAGACAAGCATAAGTCCTGCGGGACTCTTGTTTTTCTCTCTAAGCATTGGGTCAGTGATTTGAATGATTAGAGGTTCTGCAAAGTTAATTGTTTATGTCTCAGGGTTTTATTTATCTGTCTCTGTTCTTTTCCAGGCCTGGTGAAGCCTCCCCTGAAACGATCTCGCTCTGCTCCTGATGGAGGAGATGATGAGAACCAGGACCAGTCACAGGATCAAATCGTTGAGGGGAGTTCAATTGATGAAGAGGAGAAGACTGACAACACAACTTTGCTTCGACTTCTTGAAGAAGGAGAGAAGGTACTGTGTACTTCAAAAATACTAAGTTAATGCATTGGAATGTCTTCATTACATGTCACAAGCATGAATAAATATCCTATATACCTTCCTTGATCTGTATATTTCATCAGCTTCTTCCTTAAAATATGCGCTTTGTGTGCCTGACCCTAAAAAAAAACTGTACTGAAAAGTTTTTGGGTTGGTTTTTTTTTTTTTACCTTCTGCCTGCAAAGGAAAAGTTCACCTGTCCTGAAATGACAGCTATGAGCTATCCCATACTTGGTTTATTGTCCTGTCGACTTAATGATCAGGATAGAAAATAAACATAGAAAATATAAATGCTGAGCTTGGCACAGTGTTCCTAATTACTTGTTCTCTTCCTTAGAATGGGAAACCTTGGTAAGCAGTATTTTATCCTCAAGATCAGTGTTGATTTACCATGCTGTGTATTTGGTATTTCAGACTTTGTCCATCTGAAGTATACCAGTAAATAGCATTGTGATCATGGTTGAGTAGGCTACAGGTTCTAAAATATGTTCAGGCAGCTCAGTGCAAGTGGATAAACTGGTAAATAGATATATTTGTATCATACCAATGAGGCTTTATCCAACCTCCTCCCCCAGTTGCTAGCCACTGGTATTAGGTCTGATTAAAGGAGAGAATGACAGGATTTTTGCTGTACGTACAAGTGATAAAGCAGTGTCTGGAACTTGTTCTAACAAGGCAGTGGTCTGAACCCATGCTCCTTAACCTGCTTTCCCTAAGCATCTGCTTTTTCTCACAGATCCAGCACATGTACCGCTGTGCTCGGGTTCAGGGCCTCGACACCAGTGAGGGGCTGCTTCTCTTTGGGAAAGAGCACTTCTACGTCATCGATGGCTTCACCATGACAGCCACTAGGGAAATACGGGACATCGAGACACTGCCTCCAAAGTGAGCGCATTGATAGTTTCCTTGATCCTTAGAAGCTGAACAGGAAGTATTTAATGAGATTTTTGAGGAGTCAATTCCAAAGTAATGTAAGATGCGGGAAGACCTCAGGTGCTGAGCAATTTGTAGTATGGTATATTGTGAAAATCAGCTGTTTCTGTAACTGGACTTTCATATTAATTAATAGGATAATTATTTTAATTTATCTTCTTTTTAATCACTTCTCTCTTGCCTGTTTATATTCATTTACAGAATGCATGAGCCTATCATACCGAGGGGAGCAAGGCAAGGTCCGAGTCAACTCAAAAGAACTTGCAGCATTTTCGCATATGAAGATATCAAGGAAGTGCATAAGAGGAGATACCTTTTGCAGGTAACTTGGACACCATATTTGGATAGGTGGAGGCAAATTTGGAGTGTTTTGACGGTGTCATTTTTAAAAAATAAAATCAATACACAACTGGTGAGTATTTGGAAAGTGAAGCTATTCACTGTGTTGAAATTGAAGCGTTTAGGTTGAGCATCCTTGTTGGAACTTACCCTGGTTTAGTTTATTGGGTGTGTTAGTTATTGTCAGTGGTCCAAAAATAAAACATTTGGCTGCACTAAGCCAAGTCTGGTTCACCATAATTTGGTATGAACATGTAGCATGACTAAACTGGTTTGTGCCTGACCTTCAGAGGTGACTAAGTTAGTGCTGACGTGGGTTTGTCCTCTTTGTTTTCAGCCAATTGCAATTGAAGTTTTCTCAGGAGATGGACGGAACTATCTTCTAGCTTTCCAGAAAGGAGTTAGAAACAAAGTTTATCAAAGGTACTGAAAAATAAGTTAGAACATTTAACATGAATGTTTGCAAACACCTGTGTGGAGGCTTTTTTGGTGCCTGCTAGCACCTTACTGCTGCAGGAAAGAGCCACTAGAAGGCACTGTGCCTTCAGTGAGAAGAGGCGATTTTGTTGGAGGTGTTGTGGAGCTTCTCAAAAGGGAGCCTGTAACTGTACTAAATGCATGCTGCTTCTCAGGAGATGACATCCCAAGGACAGAAACACTAATCATAATCTTTTAACTGCTGCTGCAGGTTTTTGGCTGTGGTGCCATCTCTGACTGACAGCTCGGAGTCGGTGTCTGGGCAGAGACCAAACACCAGCGTAGAGCAAGGGTAGGTGGTTCCGTTCCTCACAACCTCTGTAGCTCATCAGTTTTCAATAAATGATGCTTGCATTAATGTCAGGATTATCTGGAGAGTATCAGAATTAACATCAGTATACATATACATTCTGAAAGGAATTGGAGGTCTGAAGCCATCAGATTTATCCAAGTTGTTAAAAATATTTTGCTCATCAGCCACCACTTGCACTCAATTGCTTAATTAACATGCATAATTTTTACAGTGTGTTTTTAGAATTTTAAAAATAAGGTACTGCTAAAGCAAAAAGGAACAGAGACATTTTTTCTAGCTGTTGCAATTTACAACTTTTAATCTTGAAATTTTGGGTTGTCTTGTGAAGATGTAACCCAGCTCTTACTGCAAAGTCAAAAAATGCACTTTCTTCTTCCTGCTAGATCTGGCTTGCTTAGCACTTTAGTGGGAGAAAAATCTGTTACTCAGAGATGGGAAGTAAGTATGAAAATTTTGCTGTATTTTTTGTATTAAATTCCACGTTTTATAGTGAAACATAAATAATCAGTAACCATAAGTTGCATCCTCTTATTCTAATGGGGGAACATACTGTTATAGAAAGTGTATCTCAGCGTTTAATTTGTGGTATTTCATGATACCATCAAATAGGAAATGGTTCTACTGTTGAAAATGCGAGGGGAGGGCTGTAGTAAAAGTAGAATGAGCATTGTAATATTGATGTAAGTTTCTGTGTTTGGGGAGAGCTGAACACTGACAGTCTGGCAGGTTGACATTTGATTGTTGTAAAGTGAAAACTTTACTGTGCTTATCTGTCTTCGTTAAGAGAGGAGAAATCAGTAACTTCCAGTACCTGATGCACTTAAACACTCTGGCTGGCAGATCTTATAACGACCTCATGCAGTACCCTGTCTTTCCCTGGATCCTCGCAGACTATGACTCAGAGGTAAATAAAACATCTTGTCAGCCCTGTCAGTAGTCTTTTGTAAGTTGGAGGTTTCTGTTTTGTTCCTCCCACTTAGCAGCAAGGAGGGTGTTAGAGAATCTTGGCTTTGCTGATTTTACAGATGTTATTGGTCTGTGCACAGGTGAGGGCTGGGATCCAGAGAGAGACATTTGCCTCTCTGTCTTGCAGCAGTTCCTGTAAATGTCTGCATTAGCTTTAAACTGAGTATCCTGAAGTATGCTAAGCCCACAGAGAAAGCATCCTTGTCCAGAAGACTGTGGTAGGGGCTGCTATGAAATCTGGCCCCACAGTGAAAGAATTTGCTTTTGAAAAAGGTGAAACATCCTATTAATGCTTTTGTGGACAGCCACTGCCACCAACCAGACCATTACGTAAAATATTGTTAAGGGTGCTTGTTGAGAATTTGTGAAAAAACTGGGGGGAATTGGGGACAGGATGAGAGGAATAGGGCAAAAGTTATCCAAAAGCCAGATGTGATTTAAAAGAAAACATACTGCCTTGGATCAGACTGAAGGACTGTTTTAAGCATATCCAGCATTGCACCTACTGTGTGTGTAGAAAGCAGGGATAACAGCCTTAGGGGGTAGGTGCTGTTAACTATGGTAATCAGCGGGGTTGAAAGGATTTGGTTTGGTTCTATAGAATTGTTGTCTGTTTTGTTTTTAAAGGAACTGGATCTTACAAATCCTAAAACATTCCGAAACCTGGCCAAGCCCATGGGAGCTCAAACAGAGGACAGGTTAGCCCAGTACAAGAAGCGATACAAGGATTGGGAAGATCCCAATGGTAAGTGATAATCCGTCCTTCAGAAAGAGCAGAGGAACATGTGCCTGCCATCATGGGAGGGACTCATGGATTTTTTTATATGAGTAAAGAGATCTGGGTAGGGATGTGCAGAACTCTGCCATGTTTTTTAGTGAGTGTCCGGCAAAGACTAAATTAGAACAGAGGGACGTTGGCTTTCTTTCTGTGTTGCTTGTTTTAAATCCAAATGACAGCTTTGTTTATATGTAAAACCAAAGACAGAAAGTTGCACTTTTAGATGAGTTTAACATTGTCTAAAGACTGGAATGGGCAGGCATGTGAAGCACACAACCAGCTGTGTCTATAAATACAGTTTGAATGCAGCTGCATGAAAATAAGTAGTACAAAGAATGCAAAGAGTTCGGCATTAGCAGTATGCTAGCTTTTTCATTTCTCATCTTAATGCATATTTTTTGGATAAGGAAACAGCAGCTTCTTAGCTAAAAAAACCTCAGAATGAGATGCAATTAAGTTACCTATTCGTGATTTTAGAGCTTCTTTATATATTGAAAATAAAACTTCTGTGTTTGGCAGGACAGGTTTTTTTGTGTGCTTTTATCACAGAGAGAAGCCTGTTTAACTGCTGTGGTGCTGTTCTGTGTCAAACAACAGTAGGTGGAGAAGACATTCATTTCTAGAAATGGATCAGTGTTTTCCAAGTGTGCTTATGCAGACTTTTTGCCAGGAAATTAAGAAAGTAAAAGCTATACAAAATCTGTATGCAACAATCCTGATACATATTCTGCCCAAGACTTTAAATCCACAGTTAAAAATACGACCAAAAAAATATATTTTTCTTTAAATGTTTCTTCAGCAGAAATCACCATAGCTGCACTGCAACATTTTAATTAGTTAAAATAAAAAGTGAGTAACCATTCAGTACTGCTCTGCAGAGCCCTACTGAATTAGGGCTACTGCACTGCAGCCAAAAGTCAAGTGAAAAAACATAAAGCTTTCAGACTTCTGAGAATGAAAATTACAAATTCCAATTTTGAATGTGTCTAAGGCCGCAGAGTAATTAAAATACAGTGTTAATTTTTTTTTTCTGTTAGTTCTGGTTCTGTCACCTAACTACTTTATTTCTCCTATGTTTATGATTTTTAACCTGCAGGGGAAACCCCAGCTTATCACTATGGGACCCACTATTCCTCAGCCATGATCGTGGCTTCCTATCTTGTCCGGATGGAGCCTTTTACTCAGATTTTCTTACGGTTGCAGGTAAAAATTACGTCACCTCACTTCATGTTTCTTGCCTGCTGTGTATTTCAGACATCACTGAGAAATATGATCATTCAGCTTTGGTTTCATCAAATATCATAGAAAAAATACCTTTTGCATAGTTCTTATTGCCTGGCAGGTTTTTGATGTGTCTTTTTAAAAGATGTGATGGAATTCAGCTTTTTTTTTTTCCTTGTAGTTTGAACATTATTCTAAATGTATGCAGAACAAAGTACAGTAGACAAAAACCAAAGCAAGCTTTATTGTGAAAAATATTTTGCTGTTTCTGTGAAAGAGACTAAACTTGAAATCAGTCAGATGATTCTTTTCTTAAAGTTCCATATGTCTGTATCTATGTTTTCTGTTATCATGTACCTAAAAGATAATGCAGCTGATTGGATCCATTGTGTTAGAGGAAGAAATGTGCTATGTTCTAGTGTCTTCATTAGGCAGAGGATTCTGTTGACACTGACTTGTGCTGCTCTCTCTGCCCGGCAGGGCGGTCACTTCGACCTGGCTGACCGCATGTTCCACAGCGTGCGCGAGGCCTGGTACTCCGCCTCCAAGCACAACATGGCAGATGTGAAGGAGCTTATCCCAGAGTTCTTCTACCTCCCCGAGTTCTTGCTCAATTCCAACAATTTTGACCTAGGTAGGCAATAAGAGCTTGATAGTAGCACTGTGGGTGGGAGAACAGAACCAGACAAACTTCAGATGTTTTTCTGAAGCAGTGAGTGTTCATTTTAAGCGGTTAATACAAAGTGTCTTCCGCGAATTTCAGAACTAGTCCCTGAAAGGATTTTTGTTGGAGTGGTGTATTTTTGTCAATTTTTGGGTTTTTTACCAGTTCAGATTGCACAGATAATTGTGTTTTACTTGGAGTTTCTCTGCTTTGCATTTTTCTCCATGTAACCTATTACGTGATGGTGTTCGCCATCTTTGTTGCTTATTTTTTTAAGCTTTGCAAGATCTGTTTTACAATCTTCACTTTTAGAACTTCATTTGAAAGTATTCCTAAAGATTTTTTGAATTGTCACAGCTTTGATGATAGTGATTATTCAGCAGGAGTCATGTAGGAGACCTGTTGTTTGTAGGAAATGCATGTCACTTATTATATGTCACTCTTAGTGGTGGCACTAAGCTCTTATATTCTGAGCTCTGTGCTGTGAATCTAATAGCAATAATAAAGATTAATCAAGTCATGGGTTTTAATGGCCTCAAAGCCTTTATTCAAAATCTATTGTAAGAGATTGAAAGCACAGCCTTACGAAAACAGAAAAGCAAAACCCAAAGAACACCCTGCAAAACCTCTCCCAGGTATATTTTACACAGAAGAATATGTGTTACTGAAAAATATTGACCTCTTGTCTGCTTATCTGTGTATCTGGTAATTTTGGACTGTAACCGCTGGAGTCCAGAAATTCTTCACTGAGCATTTGGACCAACAGCAGAAAAGGTTGTTTTAGGAACAATTGTCAAACACTGCAGTACTTTTGGCTGTGATAATTTGTGGCAGTCCCGCTCCCCTTCCTCCCAGGTGAAAAGAAAGGAAGATTCGAAGTCTGGTGATGCAAGCAATGTTTCTGTTGGAGCATTGCACTTATTTTTTGTGTGCCCCTGTAAACCTGGAAGTTTGTTGGTGTTCCTCTGAGTTAATAGGAAGTGTGGAATTGTCTCTTGACAACAAGTGACAGAACAAGAATATAACTGAGGAGCCTTACCAAATATATTTTTGGTAATCACAACATGCCACCATTTAATGTTCAGAGTGAGAAGGGGGCTGTCCAGGACAGATGAATGTGTTGTGCCCAGGCCATGGGCACACCAGGGGAATCGCCAATATCCTTGGGCATAGAGCTTGTGGGGGATACCAGTTAGCTCTGCACTGTTAGGAGCTCAGTATTTGGCTGCACATCACAGGAGTACAGGCTATTCTCAGGAGTAAAACAATTTCATTCTATGATACAATGCTATCGTCCTCTTCAGAAGCCTTAGCGAGGAATATTTGGATGCTTTCTCCTGAAAGCAGTCTTACATGAACAACTGAGGCAGAATTTTTTCATGTTTTATTGCCCGACATTTAAAACCAACATAGTATTTTAAAGAAAAGACTGAAATGGCTTACTTTATAGAGATAAGATATTAGAATTTGATTTTTTCTTTTTTTTCCACTTTTTTTAACCTTTGCTGTTGCAGTTCAGTTGCAGTGTTTCTGTCCAAATTTTTTCCTTCTTTTTGTTTTTTATTAGGTTGCAAACAAAATGGCACTAAACTTGGTGATGTAATACTCCCTCCATGGGCAAAAGGAGATCCTCGTGAGTTTATCAGAGTCCATCGGGAGGTAATTTGAATTTTAATGATGACAGTAGAAGATGTGTGTTGGGACTTTACACTGCACATTAATCTAAGCTCAATTTGTGCAGCCACAGGCCAGTCTGTGAGTACAGAGTTGATGTTTGATTGTTGCCAAAGTCTGTAGTGTTTCCTCCCCTTCCTTTTTGGCTACAGAGTACATTGAGGCAAGACTTGCTTCAATGAAAAGCTTTATCGAAAAATAACAAAAATATGTCAAAATATGTTCTGCATTCTTCCTCGTGGCAGGTGTAGTAAACTCAACAAATGAGAAATTTGTCTAGTTTTAATGCATGCCTTTTGAATTTCAGGCTCTGGAATGTGACTTTGTGAGTGCTCACCTGCATGAGTGGATTGACTTGATCTTTGGCTATAAACAGCAAGGTCCTGCCGCAGTAGAAGCTGTAAATGTCTTTCACCATCTCTTCTATGAGGGACAAGTGGACATATATAACATCAATGATCCATTAAAAGAGACAGCTACCATAGGATTCATTAATAACTTTGGACAGATACCAAAGCAGGTATACCCTTTGTAGAATTCTTATTTTCCAGTTAACACTCAAATTGAAATGTGTTAATATAAAATAGGAAGGTGTTTTAGGAGTGAAACTTCTTGGGAGTGTTTATCCATAAATATTCTTCCAGTGATATGAAATCATTTATGTTTCCATCATAAATGACACAAAGACTGACTTTGGGCTTTGCTTGTGAGATAGAAATGTCTTTTTTCCCCCTTTACATCCTTAAAATAAAGGCAGAATGAATTATGGCTCAACTCTAAAAATCAGCATAAAAAAAAGGGAACTATGTTCCTGCTGCAAAGTCATAGGGGAGGAGTGGAAGCGCAACTTCAAAGTATTGCCTAGTGCTAAGCTATTTGAAGTTACCCTGTAATAAAAGAATTTCTATAATAACTTCTGCTCCTTTTTTTTACCCAATCTCATGAGTGATGCACTCTCATAGGACAGTTGTAGTTAAGGAGCTGTGAAGACCCGGTTTTGGTGCAGCTTTAAAGTTTGTATTCTCTTCAAGAGATTACATTAAATAATTCGATGTAATATTAAATCTGGGGGTTCAGGTTTGAGGGAGTCTCCGTGTTGGTTGGTTTGTTTCGTTTTTTCTTATTGGGCGTTTCTTTAGAGTCTTTTTGCTATCCAGTGAAAATCTTAAATGTCATTGGTGAATATTTCCAACCCTAGATTTGGTGGAAGCCACAGATACCTTCAGCAATCCACTGGGAACTCAAGCCATGTGTTGGAAACTCTAAACTCAGCTCTCAGCATAAAATGTTTCAGGACAGCCACAGGATATTTCCTGTGGCAACCCATTTAGAGCTGTCTGTCTCTCATTGCTTGGAAAGAAGGCTAAGAACTGCTCATCTGTCTTCTGTGGCTTTTCTCCTTTCCCTTCCTTGCTCTCTCTCAATAATCTAATTATGTAGTGGCTGTAGGGTTTTCTCCTCTTATGTAATAATCAGTCCCTGAGTTGTGATGATAATCAGACATGGCCCAGCTAAAGCCAGATGGACAGACAGGGACTGGGGCAGAGGGCAGGGCAATAGAATAACACTGCAGCTGAGTCCAGAGCTCTGCCTGAATCTTCAGATGCCTGTTAGGTACAAACCTGTGGTGAGATCTACCAGGAATTGCATGGTGCTTTGCTAAAGGAAATAGACTGCAATAAACTTGGGAAACTGAAAGCTTCCTTAAGGCATTGTTGGTGATGAGTGTTCTGGGAGCACATTTTTATATAACTGTAGAGTTCTGCTGTTCCCCTCTGTGACATTCCATGGGTGATCCAGGGCAGGATCTCTCAGTGACACGGCTGCTCTGCATTTTTTCACTCCTTTCCTGCATGATGTAATGTGCATCTTCTTTATCCCATCCCTTGCACTAGTAATGTGCCTGGCAGTTTGGGTTTCTATTTTAAAAAGTTGAGATGTAAAACATTGCAGAGCTGGTGCTGTGTTTGGAAGAGGGCTGTCACAGACTTGGTGAGGGTCCCAAGATGCTGCAGCCTGAGGGGGGCAGAGCAACTGCGCTCCTTTTTGGTTTTCATATTGTATGTTGAAGTTTTTTGAAATGTTCACCATGTGTTATTAGTGAATTCTGAGAGCAGTAAAGTAACGTTTGCTGACCTGCAGGATTTTTAGAGGGTATATTGGACGTATTTATGATCTTTTTAAGCTTGTGCCCTTGTAAACCTGTGATTTTTGGTGATCATTAGTTTCTTGATGAATTTCAGCTCTTCAAAAAACCCCACCCACCAAAGCGTGTTAGAAGCCGTCTGAACGGAGAGGCTGTGGGAGCCTCTGTGCCCCCTGGTTCCACAAGTGACAAGATCTTTTTCCATCATTTGGACAACCTGCGGCCATCCCTTGCCCCAGTGAAAGGTAAACTTTAAACCCACAGTAGTTATTGCTGTTTCTTTGCCCAAGCATTCAGAGTTTCAGCAAGACAGTACTTTCCCATCTTTTGCTAAGTTCTAATATTCTTACACTGCCCATAGTTTTGTGAGAGAGACAAATTCAAAATATCCTAATGCTGTAAGATTATGTTCATAGCTACCTTAAAGGTGCTTGGGAAACACCATAGCTGCACCAGTTTAATATAACATTTTTTAAATAGAGGGATGAAATGGAGCCCAAGCTCCTCTTCATAAGTCTGAATTTAACAAACGACATTCAGGGTACATTTCTTCTGGGCATTTGATAGCCTCAATTTTTGTAATTTTCACGGCAACAGGATTATTTATCACAGTGCCGAGAAATACTGAGGAATGTTGGCAGGAAAGGGTGGTGTTGGTAGTTGCACTGAGACAAAAGAAGTGGTTTTTAACTTTGTATCTGACATTAGACGGAACAAAACTTAATTGTCTGTGAGACAGGTAAATGCTATACAGGGATTTCTTTCCTAGCTGAATAAAGGAGTCAGTGGCTCCCTGCTGTAAAGAGAGAAGGACGTTCTATTACATGTGGCATAGCAGGGCTTAGAGAGAAGACTAAGTCAGGAAATTAGAAAGCACTGATCTGTATTTGGCTCTGCATTTGTTAGGAAAGGAGCAAAAGTTGCCATCACTGCAGGTGAAGCAAAGAATGTATAAATAGTCACTACAGAGACCTTGCTTTGGCAGAGCAGCAGGTGCTTCAAGGGATCAGATAGTATTTGTCTCTCCCAGCAATAAAACATAACCCCATCTTCTTTTTCAGAGCTCAAGGAGCCTGTGGGGCAGATCGTGTGTACTGATAAAGGCATTCTGGCTGTAGAACAGAACAAAGTTCTCATCCCACCCACGTGGAATAAAACGTTTGCTTGGGGCTATGCAGACCTCAGCTGCAGACTGGGTACCTATGAGTCAGACAAGGTTTGTAATATGAAATTTGTTCCAGCAATTAGTACTCAATATAACAATATTAAAAAAAATAACAATGGTAATATAACAATGGTAATTAATTTCACATGTGAATGAAATAATCTTGTACTGCATAAGTTTTATTGCTCCCTCTCGGGGGCCTCCATCAGAATGCTGGCAGAATAACATTAACTAATAATAATTTTTTACCAGGTCTTAGAGATTTGATGAATGCAAGGTGGCAGCCAGGTTTTTGTTTTTGTCCTACAGAGTACTAGTTCTGCAAGTAATTCTTTGTTTTCTGTATTTTTAGGCGGTGATTGTTTATGAGTGCTTGTCAGAATGGGGTCAGATTCTGTGTGCCATTTGCCCCAACCCCAAACTAGTTATCACTGGAGGAACAAGCACAGCAGTGTGTGTGTGGGAAATGGGTGTCTCCAAAGAAAAAGCGAAAGCCCTCACACTGAAACAGGTAAAATACAATAAAACTGCCTTTCATGTAAATAATTGTTGTAAGATCAAAGTAATTATGTCATGAGTGTTGCTCACCTTTGAAACCGTGAGTCCAGCAGATCTCTGGAGAATGGAGTAGTTGAGATACTGACCTGCATTGAAAGTGGGCAAAATGCATCTTTAAAATCGCATTATTTTTAAGAATAGCGGATCATCAGGAGCTTTCTGGAGAGAAAGGGAATTTGGTAATGATGTTAACAAATATATACAGGTGTGTTTTGTGAAATGATAATGATCTGCTTTCTTGTAGTGTTATGTGTAACCCCCCCACTTAAAAACTGTGTCAGGAAGGACAGAGAAAGGAGGCTTCCTTAAAGGTTAATTTTCCTCTTTTTAAACAAAAAATAATAATTATTTTAATTACAGCAACTTTTAATCTGAAACAAGCACCCATGCTTTAAAGTCAGCTGCAGCTAAGTGCAGAGTAAGTTTTGTGTGTTTACTAAAGAAAAAGCAAACCTAACAATTGCAACCAAAAAAACCCAACCACAACTAAGTCAAAATATTCTAGCAGCTGTGTATCATTGTTACAGGTTGTGTTACTGTTCCATTAGCATCTTAATAGCAGTACTCTTTTTTTAGAGGAAATCTTTCTCTCAAATTTATGAAAAGAAATTTAGAGAACTATTTAATAACTTCCGTTGTGCAGTAGTCAGCTGTCCAAAGCTGCATTTTTAAAGTGTTTTACTTAAAAACTGTACAAGATAAAACACTGTATCTTAAATTTTGGGGCAGCATATTTGAATACATTTACTGTATTCAGTGAGTTTTATTTTAACTGAGTTCATTTTGACTGAGTAAGCTGCAGTAATCTGACTCTAAGAATCTATTCCAGACTCTTTTTCCAGTGGTTAGATTAGGCCTAAAATGTTAAAGTGTATCTATCTACTAGTGTACTATCTAAGTGTACTATCTATCTAAAGTGTACTATCTACTAGTATGAGTAGATGCTTGTAAGTTTCTCCTCCTTCCAATTGACTTTGCATTTTTGGTTGCAACTCTTCCTTGTCTCTTTTATCTTCTCTTACTCATCAGCAGTTTCTATAGGAGTCATTAACTTCTGTTTTCAGAATATAATTTCAGGTGCAGCCTGGAACACATTCTGACCTTATAAATAGGCTGGTGATCCAGAATGGGGTTTTCTTCAGTGGAAGGGTCTGTAACATCAGACGTTTGAAATTTTGTTTTGTCAGAGTTCCTTCTAAATGGAAAAAATTATTACTTTTACCATTTTGAATTATGGAAATAGTTATCAACTGAAAACTTCTAAGGCAGCTGCATCTTCTGATAGGATATTCTGGTTACATTATCTGAATCTTTCAGGTAAGAGGATTTAATGTGGAATTTTTGTGTTCTCTCCTGATTTCCGCTTTTGCTCCTGACTTGTGTTTTGCAGGCACTGCTGGGTCACACTGACACTGTCACTTGCTTAACGGCGTCGCTGGCGTATCACATAATTGTGAGTGGATCCCGGGATCGCACCTGCATCATCTGGGATCTGAATAAGCTCTCCTTCCTGACTCAGCTCCGAGGGCACAGGGCTCCAATTTCAGCACTCTGTATAAATGAATTAACGGTGAGAGCCAAACTCCATCCACCAGGGTGCAGTGGGAACAGTAGCAAGAGTTGCAAATCATTAAACCAAAGAAAAACTAACTAGGCTCTCCTGTTAATTTGGCAGAACTTGTATAATTCATCTGAAAACTGATTAACAACTGGTTTAGGGAATAATTTGTGTCACTTGTCCAGAGCCGTACGTGGGTGTATTCTGTGCAGAGTGGCTTGAGCTCAGAAGAGGTTATTAAGAGTGCTGGAAGCAGTATAGTTAGTGTGACATTGGAAGGAAGCTGCCAAGCCTGCCACAGGAGCTAAGAAAAGCTTTTGATACCTGACCTTGGTTGGCTTCTCTTGTCTTAAGCTGAATTTAAAGGAAACAGGAGATACCTTGGGTGAAGCTGAAGTGCCAGTTTGGTGGAAACAGACATGTCCTAATAGCTTCTGTCCCTCGCGGTCCTATGAGTTACAAGTCACCATTTATCTGGCTCCCATGCATGGCCATCAGGGCTGGATGGACCCTGTTGCAGCTGGAGCAGATGCAGTGGTTGAAATCAAGACAAAAGAGGGTTGTAATGCAAGGAGGGGGTAGCAAGCAGCACAGTTTATTAGCTGGTGGTGGTCTGGTTGTAGTGCTGCAAGTGCTTTAGACTGCAGCTCCTCTCTTCCCTCTGCACTAGTTTGGACTGTTCCCAATAAGGAAGCAAATGAAATTTAAGGCGGTACATGTTTGTGAAAAAGAGCAGAGTCAACATGAGCAGTCTTTGGAAACTGAAAAAGGAAAGTACTGAAAATAGGCTGTTGGATTGTTATGCTATGAAAAGTAGAGAAATTGGTCAATTCATTCTATCCTGTAAATAGAACAAATACGTTGCTGCTAAGTCTGGTTTTCTAGGTACAGTTTAAAAAAAAATGCATATAATCCTAAAGGTTTCTTTAGCTGGCCAAACTCACCTTGAATAGAACTTCTTGAAAAGTGCCAGCCTTGGAACTTGGTTTATAAATGAACCTGGCTTATATTTTTGCTGAAGAATACCTGTGACTTTGTATTGAAATCTGGAGGTGTTATTTGTCTTTGCAGGGAGACATTGTATCGTGTGCTGGCACTTACATCCATGTGTGGAGCATTAATGGCAGCCCTACTGCAAGTGTAAACACCTTCACTGGCCGAAGCCAGCAGATAATGTGCTGTTTTGTGTCAGAGATGAATGAGTGGGACACCCAGAACGTCATCGTAACAGGGCATTCGGACGGAGTTGTCCGGGTAAGTACCACCAATCCCTGCCTGGAAATTAGGTTTGTGCCTTGGTGGTAGTAGTATTTAGAGAAGTCATGCCTGTCCAATAGAGTGTCCTGGCCAGGACCAAAAGCAGTCCTGCTGTACTTGGGTGTTTCACCTGAACAGTTTTCTCCTTTCTGATGCCCCCACTGGGATGTGGTAACCAGAAATAGTCAGCAGAGCATACATTTTCCTTCCTGCTGTGTTTTGGTCACCAGCTTTCATGCCTGGAGACTGTTGTTTTGGTTCACCATTTTTGTTTCACACACCTTGAGACAATTCATTTTGCTGCCTAGAAAGAAAAGAGAAACTTAGTGTCGTCTCTGATCACTGCAAGTCTAACCCAATTTTCAGTACTTTTGTGTGCAGCCTTAACCAGAGTCTGCTGGTCAGACAGCTGTGTGGAGTGGATTCAGGCATGAACACACATGTCCTCTTACAGTTTGTAGTCCTCAAAAACAGGGTTTAGTATGGAGATGTGACCTGCCTTGCATGCTAACAGTGCAAATACACAGTTCTACTAAGCCATTTTAACTCTACAAGTAGCTCAGAAAAAAGCTGAGAGTTCAGTAAGTGCCACTCTGCTTATCCCTTGTCCCTCCAGTTCTGGCGGATGGAGTTTTTGCAAGTGCCAGAAACACCAGCTCCGGAGCCTGTGGAGATGCTGGAAATGCAAGAGGACTGTCAGGAAGCACAAATAGGTATGTCTCCTGACAAGTGTTTGGTACTTCCCTGTTACATCTGATCTTTGCTATAGGTAGGTGAAGCCTTGTGGTTATACAGTGCAGAATGGGTGATGGAGATTTTGTCTCAAAAGGCAGTAGACATCCAGTGGGCACAATAAACAGAGCATCTGAGTTCTTTGTTCTCCACCGTGCTTAAGGTAGTTTCATATTGCTACAAGTAAGAAAAAGTGTTGCCCATCATAGCTTTTTTTCTGTGAAGGTGGAACTTTTCTCCCTGTGTGTTTCTGCTGTTGGTACACCCAATGGATTGTCCAAAAGCTAGGGCTTTTTTAGTATGAAATAGAATTATAGCATAACAGCAGAGTTAAAAAGATCTGCTGATGGAACAGCTTAAACAAGACAAGAAATGATATCCCTTTCCACTCTTGGAAGATTTTGGTCTGTGCTTCATGATGGTTTCTTTTAGCTATCTCATCTTCCTCTTGCCCTCTTCATATTGAAAATATGATCTGGATTTGGCTCTGAATCTCATGGTACTCATTAATAATTATTATATAAATACAGCTTTTGGGTTTTTTCCGGGTCACTTGGAGTATAAATGTCTTTGGTAATTGCATTTTTGTGTTAACAAGTCCTGTTATTAACGAATCTGCATCATATTTTTCAGTCAGTTTCAGCATAGCTGACTGTGCTTACTTGTGTTAAGCTTTGCTGAAAGGTTTTGCCGACTTGAGTGTTTCTGAAATTTTTGATCCTTTTGTCTATCATAGCCTTCCTCAGAGGGACTATTGTAGGAAATAGCTTCAGCTAAGGAGTGTCGTTCTCTGGCAACAGAAAAAAGTGTAAAAAAAGTGCAAAAAATATGAATGGTGTGATTCCTGGCAGGAGCTGAATCTCTGAAAAGGCTCTGAGATGCCTACATGCAGTGTCCCTCTCCCATGCAGTGTTGGTACCTGTTGGGTTGCAGGCAGTGCAGCAGCAGGATAAGGAGAAAGCTCAGGCCATAATCAGGCTCACTAACAGCACCTTTCCCCTGTTGTGCCAATCCAGGGCAGGAAGCCCACGAGGAGGACAGCAGTGACTCCGAGGCAGATGATCCATGCATAGGCCAGGACACAAAACTTCAGGAGAGCCAGAGCCAACCAAGCAGCACCAGCCACAGGCCTCGGTCATCGTCAGCCAGAGCAGCAGCAGCGTGGTCAGCAGACAGTGGCTCCGATGACTCCAGGCGTTGGTCAGACCAGCTCAGCTTGGATGAGAAAGATGGATTTATCTTTGTGAACTATTCGGAGGGACAAGCAAAAATGCATCCCCACGCTCAGGTTAACCACCCCCACCCCAGCTATGCTGAAGCACGGCACTACAGCAAGCTCAAACCAGGTAAAAGAAACTGTGCACAGCCCTCAGTTTTATTCCTGAGTGAAATGTTATAGAAAAAGAGAAAAACTTGAATCTCTGAGGGAGATTTTTTTCTTACCTCAAAGTTGCAGTTACAAGTATGTTGGGGGAGGAGGGAACAAAAACAAGAATGAGCAAATTTGCTTTATCCCCTCCCACTTTCCACTCCTTTGTAGGATACAGATGGGAGCGTCAGCTGGTGTTCAGAAGCAAACTAACTATGCACACGGCATTTGATCGCAAAGACAACGCACACCCAGCGGAAATCACTGCACTCGGCATCTCCAAGTGAGTAGCTCGCATGTGAGGCCTTCAGACATTTTTGGGTGTTGTCACCAGGCAGTAGTATCATTGTTCATAACGCTGTTTTGTGGTGCTTCTGTTTGGGGCAGCCTTCTTCAAGGACTGAGATAAAAACACTAAAGAGGGAGACCTGTTCAGCTGCACTGTGTTACACAGAGTGTGGCAGCTCCATTTCTCAGTCAGAGCAGGGTAATTGGGGCATTACTTACCACGCCAGTACTTTACCATTTTACATTCTGTGGCGTGTAAAATCAGTCATCGATGCCTGTGCGTTATCATGCCAGAGCTGTTGCAGGAATGCTTTTGTTTTTCCTTGCAGGGATCACAGCAGGATCCTGATTGGAGACGGCCGGGGCAGGGTGTTCAGCTGGTCGGTGAGCGATCAGCCCGGCCGGTCCGCGGCCGACCACTGGGTGAAGGACGAGGGCGGCGACAGCTGCTCAGGCTGCACCGTGCGCTTCTCGCTCACCGAGAGGCGGCACCACTGCAGGAACTGTGGACAGCTCTTCTGCCAGAAGTAAGCAGCCAACAGCCTCCTTTGGGCTCTTTTCCATGCAGAATTTTAGATGGGGTAAAGCTGTGAAATACCACAGAACTCTGATGAAAGATTGAGGCTGCTTAAACTGTGTGCAGGACTGTGACGATGCTGATTTAGGGGCCACTAGCAGGCAGCCTCAGACAGGAAAATGTATGACGCAGAGCATGTGTGTGACATAGAGCATGTCTGCCCTTACCCACAAACTGAAGTGGCAAGTGTCCTTTCTGATCCACTGGGTCAGAGATGATATTTCTGTCTTCATCTCTCTGAGTCTAAACTGGTTACAATAGCTGTTTTTAAGCTATCTGTCACACAGTCTCATTGCACTGACTGTGGTGATCATTTGAGTTAAATTCTGCTTCTGCCAGACCGCATTGCATCTCCATATCAAGGTAAGTTAGGACAGTTGTCTGTTGTTTGAAGTCATGGTGATAATTCCCACAGCTCAATAGAAAATGGACAGAAATGGAGAGGATCTGTGTTCAGTGATGGTTGTTTTTTCTCCACAGATGCAGCCGGTTTCAGTCAGAAATCAAACGCCTGAAGATTTCATCACCGGTCAGAGTGTGCCAGAACTGCTTCTACAACCTGCAGCACGAGCGGGGCTCAGAGGAGGGGCCCAGAAATTGATGGGGACCTGGCAAACCTCCTCCAGCCCCGCTGTCACTCCAGGAAGCAGTGAGAGCATCAGAAGGGATTGGAATATTGTCTGTTTACACTTATGTTTATACTGCGTTCTAAGCACTAAAAGTAAAAAGGGATCATTGCATTGGTTTGTGTTGACAGAAGGCAGACAAGGCGAACAGCGAAAGGAAGAGAAGAGCAAGGCCCAGGAAGACACAGTTAATAACCACAAATCCAACAGAACTGGCAGCCCCTAAACCCATGCTGACATGGCTGTCGAGAAAATCCTCACTTATCCTAATCACCCCTTCTTGTCTTGTTTTTGTAGAGTTAGTCATCTTAACCGGGGGGAGGGGAGGGCAAGGCTTTTTAGAAGATAGTTGTAAATCTGCCTTCTTCGCAAGCAACTGTGTATATTGTAAATAGGTATAATGGCCTTTTTATCTAAATATGAACTTAACTGCCTGTTACATGGGACTTCAGATTAACCACTGTACTTTGTGTGGCATCCTTATCTCATCTATCAATTTAAATACGAATGTTTAAAAAAAAAAAAAAACAACAAAAAACAAACGGAAAACTCGAAGGCATTTTTTGTANGTGTGGCATCCTTATCTCATCTATCAATTTAAATACGAATGTTAAAAAAAAAAAAAAACAACAAAAAACAAACGGAAAACTCGAAGGCATTATGTGTATTTCTGTTAAAAATCCAGTCTGTGCATGTTTGTTCTTTCAGTTGCCCATAGTATCTTAATTTGAGTGAGGCTGTTCATAGAATTACATGGATTTTTTCAAAAGAAAACATTTTTGAGAATAGGAACTTGGAGTATTTTATTCTAGCTGTAAGATAACCAGGAACTAAATTGTACACTTGTGTTGCATTTTATACCGAACTATTTACCACCTCAGTGTTGTTCATATTTAATATGGCCTCTTTTATACATATGTCAGAGCTGCAGTTTTGTTAATTACTTACTGTTCATTAGCAGCTGATTCATGCAGTGCAAGAACCAGCTTTTACCTTCTTTAGTCAATAGCAATTGGCTTTTGCATATAAGTACAGAATTAATTCCTTGTGCATAAAATTTAACCGCTGTTGTCCCGTAGCTTCTTTGCAAAAAAAAAAACTTCTGGAACAACAGGCATTGCTCTAAAGCAGGGTGATTTTGGTTATGTCAGAAATGCTCCTTGGAGCCCTCTTTGTCTTTCAGCACACACCATCAGCTTGAGGACAGCAGTAGATTTCCATTATGGTTTTTAAGTTTCAATATGAATTTAATTGCAGTATTTTTTTACTACTCTGTCATTTATTTTGCACTACATGTGGGATGAAGTAGAGACACTGATATCCACTGGGATTGGAGCACGTGCATTGGATAGGCCCATGGACTTAATTTCTGCATGAGGTCTTGCCAGTGGGTTTTTGTTTGGGCGGGGGGGGAGAGGGAGGGCAGCAGGCAGGCTGGTGGTCGGTTTGGTTTTGTTTTTTAACATATATGTATATATTTTGTAAATGGGTGACAAACTGATCTAGAGCTAGGTATATTCACAATGGATTCTTTTAAATAGAGGTAAGGATATGACCCAGACCAACAGAAGACAGGTGGTTCTGGTAGTACTTGAGTGAATGTTGTCACTCACAGGGATGAGATTATCCTTCACTTGGAATGACTTGGGCAGGCTCTGGCCCTGGGACAGCAAATCCTTAAAACCAGCATTGTCGTTGGAATTGCACCATCAAAAATGCCAGGCCCTCTCTGTTGGGGTGAGCTCCTTCCATAGGGTCCCTGGCACTGGGGGGACACCCCTGTCTTCTCTTGATTTGAGCTTTTAGCAGTGAATAATTTGTTAATTCTGACCACTTACTATTTACCCCGGTATCACATGTTTATGCACTGAAGGTTAAATATGTATTTTGATACTTGTTTGTTTATTATGTATGTGCTGGTCTGTAAAATGAGATATATTCCTGTTTTGGTATGTATACTAGGTCCCCAAATGAACAGAAAGGCTTCTCGAGCCCTTGCACACTGTTGAGTAAATGCAGGTTTGTTGAGCTTAGCTGACCCAAATTTTGGATCCAAAGAGTGATGGTCAAGTAGCCACGCTGACTGCTGGCTGCCTAACAGATTTGACCCTAAAAACAGGAAGAGGTCCTTAGTAAGCATGTGCGGAGCACTGGAATTTCTGTGTTCAGCTCTTCTCTCTAACGTTGCCTTCACCCTTCCCAAAATGATGCAAAACCAGCATAGTTCAGAAGACAGGCTAGTGGCCTTAATGTTTTCTGTTTGAAAAAAAGGCTATTTTAACAACTCTTAGATGCCTTTGAGTCCACAGTTTTCCTCCCCTTGCCTCCAGATTTCCAAATCACCCCCAAATTTAAGGAAGCCTTCTTTTCTGTGGACTGCAACTTGCACAGCCACACGATTAAACCCTAACAAAAGCAAGGCTACAACAACAACACTGATGTGATCCAGCACTGAAGCAAGGACACAGTCCTGCTGTGGGGTCATGGGGACAGGGGGCTGTCAGTCACAGGGATGCGTTGTACAGGTGTTGTTCCGCGCCTGTGGCATTTGGCAGCGCACTAAAGAAATCCTTATTCTTTACAAATTCTGCAGTGTGCAGGCTAGGCCCAGTTTACATTTTGCAAGCAAACCACCACAGCCCTCTGACTTAATTCTGTTCCCAAAAAACCACATTTTTGCTTGTTGGAGGCGGAGGGGGACAAACACACCTGCTCGTATTTCCTCTGGCAGCTGGTGCTGTGGGCAACTGTGGTGTTCACGTGGGAGTGGGGTTTTTTTCCATTTCATTCAAGCTTCTAATGCAAATACTTGCTTTGTTTTCCATGTAAAAATCTGTTGAGCAAAAATATACTCATGTACACTAACATTAGTAGACTGTACTCTCTGCAAGTACCTCACATGTCTTCTCCTGCCTTGTTCTTTGTAGTAAACTTATCCATGTACTCCCAACATTCGTATGTAGTGTGCAACTGTAATGTCATGCTTTTGAGAGGGGGTTGGCTGCCTCCAGCCAACATTCATCAGTTCAATAGCAAAACACTTTAGGTAAGTTATTTTGCACTTTCTTATGTATAAAATTGGTAGAAACTTATATTTGCTTTGTATCATTTAAAGACTCCTTTTGTTTCGGTAAATGAACCGTGTATAAAATACTTATGCAGTTAAAACTGTTTTTAGAAAGTATTTTTAATTTCAGCAAGTTTGGTTACTTGTTGCATGACTATTAACACAGCTGACTTTTTGTGTCAGTGCAATGTATATTTTTTTTGTCCTGTTATTAACTTGTAAACCCTAGTTAAATGGCCATTTATTTGTACAGCATCAGGAGTAAATTGAAGATAACTGGCTAAGACTGGAGTGTGGAATTTTGTACTATATTGCAGAATCCAATATCTGTTTTTTGGTGGTTACGTAAAAGGCCTGACGATTTACTATCTAGTGTGCAATCTGTGATATCTGAATGTTCATTGTATATTTGTCTCCAATGCAAAAAGGTAGAGTAACACAATTACAACAATACATGATTAAATGCAATAGTTCAGGTACTGAAGTATTTTTTTTCATTTCAAATAAATACCTGCTATTTACCACCAAAAAGCTGTTTTGCTTTTGTTGGAAAGACACAACATTTGCAGCTGAATAAACATTTTTAACTCGGGAGTGTTAACTAATGAGTAACATTTTTCTGTGTCATCATGAGTAAGTTTCTATTACTTGTCACAGTTTTGCTTTCTGAATGTGGGTGTGGCCATCCATGAGGGTGCAGCATGAAATCGTGTGCCATAGTTTGTACTTTTTTGGTTTATAGTGTAGAGTGTGAATTCAGCAGAATCTGACAGTGTGTAGAAGAACTGGCTGTGCCAATATAGCAAAAGCAGACAGAAAAGAATTATTTAAGTCTTGCTGGATAAGGGCAGTGGAAAAGGAGGGAGTTACAGAAGCCATTTCCATGGCCTTGCTGAGCCATGTCTTGGTTATATGGGATGGTAATGTCTGCTTTTCATAGGCTGAAGTATTTCACACTCGGCCATTTCCACGTTTTAAATCTTTCCACACACTGAAAAAATGCTTTCTCTTTAACAGTTTTGGGGGAGTTACTGTGCTCAGCGTTGCTGCAGACCCCTGACAGCTGCAGCCTGGGTGTCCTGCTGCCGGGGAGGTGACATCCATGCTGTCATGGATGAACCTCACCAAAGCACTCTGACCCAGGTAACCGTGCCAGCTCTGCGCTGTGGGGTCTCGCCTCCCACTCTTTTTGGGGAGAGATTTCCTACTAACAGTAGCTCCAGGCTGCTCTGTGCAGCTGGGTCATTTACTATATGCACTATTTCAGGCTCATTTTTCCTGGCTTATTTTCTCAGTATGGTGGAGAGCAGAGGTGCCAGGAACAAGCACTGGGGAGTGGTGGAGCCCACAATCCTGATGGACTTTTTGATGGGGAAATGCAATCCCAGCCCTGCCCCATGGAGCACAGGTTTCAGTGTTGACATTAAGTCAAGGGACTCATTAACACTGGAGTCCCTGTTGCAGATTTAGAAGAGTTGGTTTGGCTCCTTTCTGTCCAGACAAACAAAAGGGTAACTAATTTGGAAATCCATAGCTCTTGGGAGCTTCCTGCACTAAAGCTGGGTCTGGGAGAAGGAGAGAATGGTGAAATTTGTGGCAGATCTAAGGTCAGTGTTGGAACTGTAACACTGGGCATCAGCTGGGCCATCAGCCAGTTCTGGAGTGAAACAAGGCACTTGTTGAGTGACGGCAGCTCCTTGCAAGTGCCCCAGCCTTTAGCTCTGGCTCCCCCACAGTCCCTGCCAGGCAGAAGCACCACTTGGGGGCCAGGCATTCCATTTAGCAGGTAAAACCAAATTTTGTGGCTGACTTGCTGTGACCAAATTGTCTTTCGTGACAGGTGCAGTAACCCAGTTCAGAAAGGTGAGGTTGAGCTGCTTCCTGGGCTCAGTGTTCTGTGCTGTATAAAATGCACATGTGTTTTTAAGGAATTCCTGGCAGCGGGACATGTCTGTCTCCGTGTCAGGACACGGATCTGATTCACTAGTGAGGTTACTGTGCCACACCATGTAGAGAGGAGGGTGGGGTAAGCAAGCACAGGAACAGGGATGACGTGCTGGGAGCCAAATCCTGCCTGGTCTTCCTGGAGAAGAGTTGAGTGGCACTGCATGGGATGTGGGGCTGGGCCCCCAAAAAAGAGCAATTTGTAAGGAATGGGACCAAAACTTGGTCACGGATGAACCTAAATGCAATCCTGCCTGCTCAGGAGGGCACCAGAGCCCCTGGTGCAGGAGCTGGGCAGGAGCAGAGACAGCCTGTGGGCAGGAGTGTTTCACTGTAACACTGAGGTAGGGGGGATGTGTAGCAGGGCTCTGCCCAGTAGCAAATGATGGAAATCCTGTGCAGGTGAGCTGCGGGGGATGGTGCTGACATGAGCTCTGGGAAGAGCTTCCAGCCCTTCCCAGGGGCAGCTTCTCTGAGCACCCAGGTGACAGCAAGGACTGCTCTCCTCAAAGCTTGGCTGCTCTGCCCAGACCATCGTGAAGCTGGGGAGGGAACCACTGTGGTGCTGCTGGTGCTTGGCTGCTCTCCTCCCACAAAGCAGCAGCTCACAGGGATGCTCATTACAGGATAAATGCTCCAGCTACAGAGAAACCTGGGAGCCATTTCCCAACTCCTGTAAAAGGCAGAGCTGTCCAGCAGGTTTCCCAACACACCACCCAAGCTCTCCGAATTCACCCATCCGAGCAGTGAGTACAAGACCACCAAGGGCTGTGTGCATTTATCCAAGAGCTGATCAGCTCCAAACTGAGCTGAGAGGTGGACTGGCAACAAAGGATAACAAAAAAAGGACTCTGTTCCTAAAAAGAAGTGCTGGGGCTCAGCTGTAGGAAACTGCTAAGACCTTATTGAAATCAAGGCTGCTGCTTTCAAGGGAGGGAGAGTAAAATCAGTTTGAGTCCAGCTGTGAAAAGCTGTATTAAGTAAAAATACCAGTGATCTCAGGGTTATTTCTGCAGAGGAGTTAAAACCCTCGGCTCTTATTTTTGTCCTTGTAATTTCTTCAAGTGTAACAGAACAGCCTTGAATTCATGCAGAAGCAAAATTATATTTTCCTGCGGAGGCCCAATTAGTTTCTTTGCACTGTGTCACAGGATGGCATTGCTCACCATGACAGCCACCCAGGCAGACAAAAATAGCAAGTTAGAACCTGTCACCCTGGCACAGCAAAGCCCAGAGACAGGAGGTACTTTGCACTGGTTATCACTGGGAGAATGTCTTTGTAGGCAAAGCCTTGGTTATCAGAAGCTTTTTATGGCAAGGACTGAGGCCCGGGGCTAACAGGACAGTTGTGACACAGCTTGAGAAGCTGCAGCTTTTCTGGTAGTTGGCAGTATGGTGGAAGAAGAAAAATCCATTTGTAGTGACACAGCTCCTAGAAGCCAATTCTTTATTGAGAGGTGTTGTAAGCATTCAAGTACAGACTTAGCTGTTCTACTGTAGCTTTGAGTTGATGAAGATGAAAAAACATTTTTTAAGCAAGAAAAAAAAAAGGCAAGGTGGACACCTCTATAAAATTCCATTGTAGATGAAATTCAAACTGAATTACACCAAAGATAAACATCAAACCACAGGAATCACACAGAGCCCCAAGGCAAAGCATGTAACAAATGTACACAATTGCACTTAAGTCTATAAGAAAGTTATGACAGGCACCACTGCCCAAGCACTCCATACCCTGGGTCAAGAGGGCACCTGATGGGTGTCTCTGCATTCAGAACAGCAGTTTAGAACCAAGGAATACCCGGAGCGTCGCTGTACCGTACATTCGGCTTCTTGGGTGAGTGAGCATTGACCTGGCAGTGCCCAACTGAAAGTGTTTAAGAAAAGTAATTTTTAAACCAGTTTCACTGGTAGCTGTTGTTTTGTGCTTCTCCCTTAGCTAAAAATCCCAAAGTCCAACCACAGCACATCCACCAGCTGAGACAGAAAATGTGGCTCATGGAACCCTGATCCTCAGATCAGGAACTTGGCAGAAATTCTGTAGTGAGCTCCTCAAAATTTCCAAACATATAAAAAGCAGTGATATTGCTGATTTCTCTCCACACCCCCAGCTGCTCCAGCATTATTCTCCAGCCCTGAGCGTTTCAGCCCAAAGGGACTGACTGTAATGAAGGCCTATATTAAATTAATTACTGGATCTTCCCCCCATTTCATTGTCTTATGCCATGTTCATCATCCAGAGAGACCAGCTCTCCTAAATCCAGGCTGCAAATAACTTTTTTGTGAGTTCCCTCTGTAAAGCATGACCCTTCCCCCCTTTCCAGGTGCTGGAGAGACTTAAGTTGGAAATCCATCTGCAGTCTCAACACCTCCCCTAGTAAATCCTCCAGCACCATGAGGCCCCCTTTGCCTTCCATATCCTTACAGGAAAAATGAGTACTTAGCTGGACAGCATTTTTTGCCTTTCTGCACCCACGGCCCACCCTCCTGCAGTGCCTGTACAGAGAGAGATCCCACTGCTCCAGGGTGGGGTGTTCAGGCAAGAAAATATTCTTACCAAATCCAATGGAGTTCAGAATCCACCCCCTACAATGTAGCAAAAAGCGAACATTTTTTACAGTTTGCTCAGCAGGTCACCTTAATGTTTGGTTCGGTCTGTCATAAACAAAAAATATTATTTTTTGCATGGGAAAAACAGAGAGCTAGAGAGCAAACATTCCATTTTGTTTCTTTCGAAGCGTGGGATCCTTCACTGTCCTGGAATAACAAACCTCTCTGACAAGCATCTGCCGCTGTTAGGACAATTTGCTCTTTGTCCTCAAGCTGAAGGAGCTCTGCTCTGCAGGAGGATCTTGCCAGTCGCTGGGGATTACAGTGGAGCTGGTTGCTTGCAGAGCTGCCACGGGCAGCAGGCTTAGTGACCAGATAGAAAACCTAGAAGTGTGTATTGGGCCTGGCTGAGATGGAGCTCATTTCCCCACAGCATCCTCACAGTGCTGGGCTGTGTATTGGCACCTGAAAGGGGGTTGGTAACACTCTTTATTAACTACCTTTATCTTGACCAGGTTTTGGGGGTTTTTTCATTTTATTTTCCCCCCCCCTGCCCTCACCCTGCCAAGGAAGGGAGTGATAGAGCAGCTTGGTGGGCACCTGATGTCCAGCCAAGGTCCACATTCCATGGTCCTTTTTGGCACCCAACGTGGGACATGGACAACAGCAGCTTTGTATCCAGTGTGTTACTGCTACAGCAGTGGCAACCTCCTGTGAGAGTCAGGGAGTTTGCTGGCTGCACTGCTTATCCCTTTATAAGGCTGAAGCTGGGAATGTGTTAGCACAAACAATGGCTCTGGACTTTATCCTGGCATGGATGGCCTTGCTGTGCTGCGGGAGCTGTCTTGTCTCCACAGGAGGATGAGGGAATACATCTCCCTCTCCCCACTCTGGATTGATGTGGATGATGTGCAGGTTCCAGAGATCCTTGTTCATGTTTACATGAGCTGTTAATGCTACCAATTAACACTGTTGGCACGAAAGGGGGTTGGTGGAATCCAGTGTCATCGTGGCTGCGGTGTGAAGATATTTGGGTGAGGCAATACTGAAACATGCCCTGAGGCGGCTGTTCCCTGGCTGGCAGGGGGTGTGGGAGGATTTGGGCAGGTTCCTAGGACAGGTGTCACCTCCCAGAACCTGGGACTTTACACCTGAACAGGCAACAACCCTGGCAAACTGGTGTGTCACTGATAGAGGGGTGCCTTGCCTACCCCAGTGAAAACCAGCAGCTTTTGCCCCGTACAGGCCTGGCCTGTGCCTCAGTTCAGTGCTGAGAGGGTGGGGCTTGAGGCAGGACTCCAACAAGAGCAGCAGCTACAGGAATTGCCCCAGGAGTGAAAAAGAAACTGGACAAGGAAAACAATGGGTCTGTATCATCAATTAGTGAGGAAGAAGGAAGAAGAGGAAAGGTTTGATGAAGATGTAGGTTCTTCAGTAAATAAACTGGAGGAAGGAGAGTGAATTCAGACAGGGTGCAGAAAATGCCCTGTCCCTGACCTCTTCAGAGCCTTAAGACATGGAAAGATTTCAGCCAACAGCCAGGTGAGGGGATTGCTGCCTGGCTGATCCAGTGCTGGGATTGCGGGACAAACAGCCAGCAACTGAAGGCAAGGAAGCCCAACAGCTGGGATCCCTTGCTAGGAACCAAGTAATTGAGAGAGGAATTGGAAAAGAGGCAGCACTTTGCAGTCTCTGGAGAAGGCTCAAGTGTGAGGATGGTCTTGTGAACTCCCTTGCAAAGTGGAATCGTGCAGATAAAGGCATCCAGTTCCTGAGAAGCAGTGGTGCTGGAAGCCATCTACAGTGATCTGGTGAGGTCTCCAAAGATCCAGAGGATATCCTGTGCACACAGGCTGAGTGGAGAACAGCGATTCGAACTGCTCCACCATCGTATTCTAAGCTTGGCAGCAATGTGTTGCTGGATATGGATATACCAACCATGTAGAGTGTCTCTTCTTGGGTCCAAAACTTTGCAGCAAATCTCTCTATCTCTTCTTCCCTGTGGAGCAGCACCTTGGTTACAAGGTGTGCCCCAGGAAATCAGTCCCAGTCAGAGGGGAAGGGAGCCCCAGGCATAGGGCTCTGGTTCTTCCCGCACGCCCAGGGGAACACAAGAGGCAGGAGGGTGGTGAGCTGGAAGCCCATCCACAGGAACTGAGAGGGAAGGGGGCTGCTGAGAAGGGGCCACTCAATAGAAAGGACTAGAGGGGAGATGGTGCCCAGGAGTCCTTCCCAGCCCAAGTGTTTCTGTGATAGTAGAGAAGCAGGAATAGCAACCACCAATACACCTCAATCTAATCACCCTCTGTTTTGCAGAGCTTTGTCTTATCCCTTCCTTGGTAACATTTCAAAGAAGTTATGGAAGGATCCTTCCCCTAAGAAAACCACTGTCAGGAGAAATAAAAGCCCCCAACAGCAACCATCCTGACCTCAGGTGAGCACTGAACCCCAACCCTGGGGAAAATCTGAGGAGAGAGAGGGAATTACAATTGTAAACCAGTGGTGTGCTCACTGCAGAGGCCTGGACACCAGCATCTAGTACAGCAGAGGTTTACACACACCTCTGCAGTTACACCCCAAATATACACATTATACACACCAAGTGATGGCACAGACAAAACCAGTGCCCTCAACACCCAGCACTTAATGCTGTCGGTACAACACGGTGCTCTGCTGGGTGCTGCTAAGCCTTCCACCACAGGCAAGGCAAAATGCATGGAATGACTGCCTAAGGGGTAACCCTGGACTAAAGGAAAGGGATAAAAGTAATGAAGATACATATTTCACACTGGAAAATCAGAATCAGGCCAGGCACCTCAGAAATTTTTTTTTTTTTGCAAGGTGATTTAGTATCAGGCAACTTCTCTTTCATTTTGTTTTGTTTTTACAATTGTGCTGTTAGAAGCATCCATAGAAGGAAAAATACTGTGGCAAGGCTGAGAAAAGACCAATTCTTCTCTGCCCACATTTCGCTGCCACAGGAGCTGACAGCTGACATGGAATGGAGGAAGGAGGAGGTCTGAACCACGCACACTGGGACAGATCTTCACCTGTGCCAACACATCACCTGCAGTCCATGTCACAGCAGTGGTATGAGCTGGATCAGAGCTCTGGTCCCCCCATGCCTCACTGGATACAGACTCCCCCACCAGGAAGGGAAGTGGAAACACTTCCTTTAAGTATAAAACTCCTTTCTGGTGTCTGAATATCTGACACCTACTAGAAATAATACCCAAAACTTACAAAAATTACCTTACATTATTATAATGCTCTCTCCTTTCTCTAGCTTGCTTGGGGCATCTCACATCTGCTTGTGTACCATGAAGAGACGTGAGAGATCACAACTCAGATACCTTCAGCAGAGGGCAGGAAAATCCTCATGTAAGTATGAAGAAATGAACTGTCTTACACATTAGATCTTGAAGAGTAAACTCTTTGAAATTAGCTTATTTTCTTTATTAAAAAAAAAAAGTAATTCAAGTTGATGAGAGTCTCTGGATATCAAAACTGTGCGTCTTTTTCCTTCCTCTGTGCTCCTGTCAGGCACTGACACAGCAAAGAGAAGACAGTGCAAGGGGCTGCTGCATGGTCCACAGAGACTGTACAGGCTTTGGACCCAATGGAGAAAGGTTCCCATCTGTCCAACAGCACATGGCTCCAGCCTGCTCTGTCTCCTTGGAGCTAGAGGATCACGGATGACAGTGGTGAGAGCATTAAGCAGCACTGTCTTGGGAACTTGTACAGCTACACCACATGCCACTGGCATCAGAACCTAAACATTCTGCAACTTCTCCTTTATTTTTCACCCACTTCTCCTGGAGGAGGAGAAGGGGAGTTTTGGGTGGCTGCAGCAGAGGAAGACAACAAATCCTCTTTCTTTCTACCTAAGAACATTGTGCATTTGTTCCCCTGTGTTTTATCGTACAAGGAAGCCAGCATGTGGCTCAGGGACTCACAGCTGCCAGGGAACTGAGGGTCCTGGGGAATACAAGTAGGTATGAAATGAATGTGCACCCCCTCCAGCCTCAGCTGAAAGCCCAGAACCTCGTCTATGTGAACAAAGTGATGTGTGGAGCTGCTGGGGCTACAAACCCAGGGGCTGCCCCGATGCCGCCTGGAATAACGTGGGCAGCAAGACACGGTCAGCCGTAAGCAACAACGGGCTCTACGCACCAAGGGAGCAGTGGCACCTTCTAACACTGGGAGAAGAAGAGATGGACAAGACACTGAGGCAGCCTAGGAACAGATGGAGGTGTTCTCCTGTGGCACACTGTGTCCAGGTGACGGCACGAAAGGATCGCTGTGGCATTGTCTTCACGCCCACCTCCCGCTGGAAGCGAAACTGCGGCTGAAGGAGAAGGTGACCTCCCCGTTCTTGTACTTGCCCCAAGCTCCAAATGGCACTATGACAACAGTGCTGTTGTCTTCAGTGCCAAACTGCACTGCCTGAGAAAGAAACAAAGTGTCAGCATCAGCATCTGTCTTGGAAAGGGAAACAAGTCCCTACCTTCACCTGGGACAGCACACCCTGAGGCTGGAGACTTCCTTGCCTCTTCCCGGCCCTGAGGCCCAAGACTCCCTTGCCCCTTCCCGGCCCTGATGCTCCATTCTGGTATGCCCCACAGCTTCTCATAGAACATACCACCATCCAGAACCGTGGTCATAAACTGGCCATTTCTGTCTGTGCCAATGACATATTCAGCACAGGGATAAGGTGCAGTTACAGCCCCATGCAGTTCAGTGGACTGTGAGCTAAGCAGGTTAATTGATGTGATGCCTGGCAAGGATGTGGCGAGACCCAGGGTAAGGAAAAGGCTGGCCAGCGGGACTGGTGAATGTCTCAGCCAGCACAGTTCAATTCACTTGAATGCGTGGTATTGTGTAAATAAAAAAAACTTGGGGTTTTTTTTTAAGCCAAACGAACCCAACAAGGAGCACTTGGTGCCCAGAGCAGTGCTGGCATTACCTGCTCAGTGACCACGTGGGCGGCCTCAGCAGGGTCGTGGCACTGGCTGATGAAGTCGCAGATCTCCTGGCTGTTCACGATGAAGTTGATGCCGTCGGTGGTCAGGACCAGGAAGCTGTCGTCCGCATGGTGCAGCTGCAACAGAGGCACACAGGGTGCAGGGCCATGGGTGAGTGCTGCAAGGCAAGGCAACTGCCCCCACATTTTTACACTCCTGAAAAGCACTTTGTTTTTTCTGAATTTTTACTGAAGCTGAGGATTTCAAGGAAGACATGATAGCACTGCAGTCATCTCCCTAAACCTCTAGTGGGTGGCACTTTATTAGGACCAAAACAATGTAAGTTCTTGGGGCCATGGGAGGTGTATTGGGGAAAAGTAACACACAGAATGAGAATTGACAGGAGAGCTTCCTGCCAAAGTGGAGGCTGAATACCTTCTGGATGTTTAATGTTTTCTAGATGACTTCAGAGCTATGCTAAGATCCGTGCAGCTGTCCTTTCTTCGTCCCCCTCTTCCTCTCAACTGTGCAAACCTCTACATATCCTACCTTTTTAGATGGCAGCCCATTCATATCCCACCCAGTACTCAGTAATCGTTTTATGCCAGCATTAACCTCAAAATTATTCATTTGACCACAGGACCCAAACAGACTAACACCTGTAAGGCATATCATGTGTTATCTTTCTTCCCTCATCATATATTTTACTGTGAGAAGTGGGATTCAGAAGTTGATCTGGTTGAATTTAGTACCAGATTCTTTTCTGTCCTGTTAGTGCTAATCTGAAACAACTTAATTAGAGTTGCTCTCTGGTTACTTCAGTGAAAAACGTGTGGCCATCAGGCTTCACCTGGGCTCCTGTCGTGTGGGAACCACCACTGCATCAAGTACCTATGAAGCCCCTTAGTCCGAGTGTTGCTGTCCCTGTTAACCAGACCTTCTTTTACCTGAACCCTTTTTGTTTCTGGCTGGGCTATCACACCACTGTTTTTAAGATCCAAATCTCCTATGCTCCGTGTCATTGCAAGTCTACCATTCACATGAGGTTGTCCCAAACTGTTCCAGGAAACGAAGCCACCACACTTCTTAATCCTGTCCAGAGGCACAAAAGAAAAAGTGAATGAGTTACTGCTTCACACCATTGCCCCCATCTCTATCCACAATTTCTGTCACTAGCTAGAATGAGAAATGATGTATGAAGAGCGTAAGGTGGAAGGCTGAGGGTTGGCTTTAGCTTCCTGAAGGGCTCCACAGAAGGGGTGTGTCTTGGTGGGCTGAGTCCTGACCTGGGAATCACAGTGCATTTCGTCATGTTCTAACTTGGTTCAAACTTGGCACTTTTGGACAAATCTGAATCATGTGGTCATGGCTCTGTTCTGAATCTAAGTGATGCTGACCTTACTGCTGAGACAGTTTATGCTCATGGAGGGCTTTCCACATCCCTGGTCCTCTAAACAGGACCCAATGCATTAACTGGAGCTTACTGCCAGCTCACAGTGGTCTCACGGCTCTATATTCAACTCCGCTTTCTTCCTGGCCCAACCCAGCAGCAGAGCACAAGCCCATCCTGACTGAGGCTGTGCTCTGGGAAGCCACCTCCTCAGCTAGCAGGTACCTTTCCTTCTCCTCCTTTCTCTCTGGAGTATGGTCAATGGTGAGTTTCATGGCCTTTCCCTTCCGGCACAGCAGAGCACGACTGTCTCCCACACTTGCCACAACCAGCTCAATTCCATCCCGGAGCAGAGCCACTGTTGCAGTGGTCCCAGAGTTCAGCAGAGTTGCTACAAATGCCATCAAAGAGAGAGGTTTTAGCACTGCCTCAAAGCGTGGAGCCATTTATAACAGCAACAGTTTCAACTGGTAAAACGAAGACAACTTGTGCTCTACCTAATCAGCAAGTAACTGCTTTTAAGTTTAAATTAAATCTACACATACAGAAAAAAAAAAGCAAACATGCATGCATGTAGGAGTGGGGGAAGAGAGGGGAGGTGGGAAGGATTAAGTGTTTCTGTGCAACAACATGGCTCCATGCAAACAGGGTAAGTGGGATAAAAGCAGTACAAGGTACAATGGCTTCCTTTCAGTTTGTAGCAGAGTTTTTCAGTCCCATGAGCTCACCTCGAGTTACAGGGTTATTGTCCTTATCCCTGAGCACAGTGACTGCATAGGCAGGTCACCATAAAGGTGACAGTTCTTTCTGTTAGGTCGTGAAGCGGGCAATTATAGAGTAATATATAACTATAGTTACAGTAATTGTAATTCCATAGAGATCATCAAAGGGAAAGCAGTAGATCAGTCTGTGGCATCCTCCTATTGCTGTCAGAGCTGTTACACACCCCCTCTGCTTCCCCCAGAGAAAGATTCAGCCAACAGGCTTCCTGGCTTTTTCCAGGAAGGAACACTGCTCCCTCCACACCGTCAGCTTGAGGGAGGTCCCAGCACAAAGGTGAAGCTGGATTCTGGGATTCAGCCTCGCTTTGTGCCTGCAAACTGATGCAGGTGGCAGTGGCTGTCTGGGCAGCCTGCCCGGGGCACTGCGGGCATCACCTGACAGGGGTTTACTCTGAGTGCCCAGAGGGCAAAACGGAGCCCTAGTGCTGCCCTCCTCTTACAGGGCAAGGGAGTGAGCTGAGCTGGCTGACTGCACTCAGGGACCTGCCTGGATTCACTCATGCAAGCAGATTTAAGGGTTTCTCATTTCAATTGCTACAATGGTCTGGGTTTCTCATTTCAATTGCTACAATGGTCTGGAGGAAAAAAAAAAAAGAAATGCTTGAAAAAGAGAAATGCAAGTACCTATTTCAGGAAAAAGATCTGTAGTGTCATCTGCAGTGAAGAAAATGCCAGAAAAACTGCCCATCTTTCCTTGTTTTCTTTGCTTTTTGAAAGGACAAGTCCCACTTTACAGTTATTATCTTCCCTTCCTGCATATTCTGCAGAGGTAACCCAGTGAGAGATGCCCGGAAAGCTCCTGCTGACTTGAGCTATTACACTAAAATATCTGGACAGGACTAGCTACTGCCTGGAACACATTTGCATTCACAGCCTGTGCAAACCCCCTTGAAAGGCCCTCTGTAGGTCACCTGCATTCTGGGCTTTTCCAGCTGTTCCAGTTTTTCAAAGTAAGCCAATTGGAGATGAGTTTTGGGCTTGCTTAGGAATGTGAATCCCCAGTGACATTCCTGTTTTCATTGTCACTAACAGTTAACATGTCACTATCTTTCCACCACTGCCTCTGCAGAGATCAGCTACAACCACATGTGCCCCTACCTCTGGCCCTGCAGGCCTGACCCCAGGGACATGGGACAGATCTGAGACAGGACTGTGCGTTTGATCCCAAGGAATGCCAGGCAGCCCCAAATCTGACCAGCTGCCAACAGACAGCAACAGAAATGCAAGAGCTGCGAGGTCTTGACAGCCTCCAACCCTGCGAGGTCTCAGCACCCTGTAAGTCACACGGGGCTGGGATAACATGAAGTCACGAAGCCCTGGAAGATGCATTGAGCCTTGTTGTGCAGTGAAAGCAGTGAGTCCATAAATCAAAACAACCAAACACAACTCACAAACCAGTGTTAACTAAGCTGGTGTTATTATTTAAAACAGGTATTATTACTGCAGCGAGGACTGGGTTCAGCTGAACGCTGAACCAGCAGGTCAGTGGTGACCATCAGCTGTGGTGACTGCAGTCACACTTTGGGCTGCCCCAGGGCCATGCAGGCTGGGACACTGGAAACTGGATGTGGCAGCTTCTGACTATCCAGGCAGGCACCGACATCCTGTTTCTCATCTGAAGCAAGGACTAGCCCAGTGCAGGCTCACTTTGAGGCACATTATGAAAGTGAGATACTAACAAGTACCAGTGCAATTAGAAATTTTAGTAGAACCAGTAAAATACCTGTTTTAGCCAACAGTTAGAACAAGTGAAATAGAGAAACCTACGTAAAACTACATTTTTACTTTACAGAAAATACATTTTATTTAGACATTAAAATTAATGCAGAACTGCTGCTACTTTCCTATTTCATTCTGTGGTTTTAGAACTATGCTGAGAAACATATAAAAAGTTAAATCACAGTCTTTAATTCACAGAAGACTGGAAACATTTGGAATTCAGGTGAATCTGCTTCTTTTGAGTACAAACTCCCAAAGAAAAGAGCTGCTATCACAAAATCAAGGGCTGGTACTAAAAAACAAGATATTGTCCAGAATTGTGGCAATGGACATACTGGACTTGAACTTTATATGTTTATTAGTTAAATAGCACTCCTAGAAAAAAAATGCATGTTGCTCACAATCTCTTCCTTAGACCCAGTTCATGCTCTGGGTAGGGATGCAAGAACATAGATGAAGCCAGATGTAGCATCATGTGATTTCTAGCACAGCTCAAAACCACAGGAATGATGATGGAATAACATTTCTAAAGCTTTACTACAACTGCTGCTAGTTTATTTAATAACACAAAATACGTTGCATCAGCACATGTATTGGTTTTAACAATTAAAGAGTTTATTTTGTTTTCCTAACAATATCACTATAAAACTAAGATCTTTCAATAGGTTCTTAACACTCACTGGACAACTTCTACTGCAAGTCATCTCAACTAATGTGACAAAGAGGATGTGGGAACCTTCCAGTAGTCCAGGCTAGGAACCGCCGGACTCCTTCACCTGGGACAAAATTAAGCAGATCTCTCTTTCCACTGAAGCCCAGCTTAAAGTGTCCAGGGCCTCCAGTTCTAGAGCTGCTGACCAGGTACAGTGTCTGCCACAAATAACACGCACACAGAGGCAAATAGGAAATTCACCCAGGGACTTTGTTCAAACAAAATAAACCTGCAACACTGGAGATGCAAGAATAAGGGCTGCAGAACAGGGGATGGAGTCAGTCACTCTCAGGTGTGCCTGCACTGCCTTGTGCAGGTCATGTAGGAAGCACCAGCATCTTTGGCCTTGGTAAATCAGCCTTGGTATGTCTGGGGAATTGCCACTGTTCTTGCTTTCTTGCTAAAACTGTATGACAAAACCAGTTTAAATTCAGCCCAAATAAAATCTAAATTTTGTTTCCCCTATGGAGATAAATAACCAACCAACAGATCAGATTTTATCAATGCTAGAGGGCCAGCTGTCTCATATCTGGCAAGAGTGGCCACTCTGAAGAAAATCTGTTCCCTCAAGGTAATTTTCATACATGTAACATCAAGATGGGGGGTTCAAACCAGTGCCAACTGAAATGGGGCCATCCTAAAGGCACTGAATAGAAGTATATGAATTGTTCTGACTAATGAAAAATATGCAAAATAAACATCCATTTAATATTGTAATTAGTATCTTCTAAATTGATTAGGTAATAATCAGAGCCCTTGGATAAAAAGGCTGCCTTTACAATGCTCATAAATTTATGTAATATTCAAGTACCATTTCTGCAGCTCTCCCTTTTCCTCAGTGTTGCAGGTTAACATATTTAAAGAAATAAAAATCATTTTTTTGGATTAAAAACCCAACAAAACAAACATTACTTTAAACATTTAATTACTTTTCAATAACTTCTGCTGTTTGCTCAGCACAGTAAGATTCAAGAGTAAGATTCCTTTCAAACATGGATAGACCAGTTAATACCTGGGTATGTTTTAATAAGATGGCTATTCCAGAAGTGAGTGGCCAATGTGATTAGAGTTGGATGCACTGAACGTGGAGGTTGACGACAAACACCCTCTTGTTTTCTCTGGCTCACAGTGAACAGAAGCAGTAACAATACCTGGTAGGGCTCCAGAAGGCCAGGAGAGGGTTTATCTTACATTTCTCCAGGCAAATGCTCAAATTTCCTCAAGCACAGAATGTAGTTTCTTATTTCTATCCTTGCTGAGCAAAGCTATTCAGCCTTTACATTTCAGGTTTTATGGCTGGTAAAAAATAGCAGAAAATTCTGCCCATCTCTGGCAGTCTTGTCCCATGGATAATGACATTTGTTGGATGTGAGCTTCCTTTATGTTCTATATCCAAATTTAGCAGTGATTTGAAAGTGACTGGATATATTTAAATGCGTGGAAGGGAATGAAAATTCGTTTTTGAAGAGGTATCAAACACCAAGGTTCAGGGCTCAGACACAGCTCTAAGCTGTTAATGATTACACAGGATTTAGGCAGAGGACAGATTATCCCAGACCTGTCTACAGCAAGTTTCTAATGCTTTTGTGTGAAACAACAGGTACAGGTCACTGTCAGAGGGGATACTGGACCAGTACAGCCCTCCAAGAGCACTCTCTCTCCAAGAGAACTGCATGCCGGACACAGCAGCAGTACCTGGAACACATACATAAACCATTTTTATTATTGAAAGCTCACAGGAACTACCATGCTATGTATTTTCCATCTGTAATTTCAAATATTATATCACTGTTAAGTGACCTACAATGGCCATGCCCTTGAAGACATAGCTGGAGTCTCCAACAAGGCACATCTCTAGTCCTGTTAAATTTGTGCCTTACGTAAGGTTTCACCCCTAAATAGTACTATAAACAATGCCTCAAACATACCATTTTGGCTACAAGGATTTGTCCCAGGGTTTAGTTTCCTTCAAACACCCAGGTACAAGTTTTTAAAGCTGGTTGTGTGTTAGTAAAGACTTGCACATCCTGAATGTGTACTGGTTTTTTTGCAGACAGAGTGAAAAGAGTGAGCCCTGGAAAGGTCATCTGCTGGAACAAGACAAAGCTATTATTTTCCAATTCATCAGCTATGGCCAGGTTTCAAAAGGAGGTCAGACTTGGGGAGCATCCAGTGTAACCCAGATACACCAAGTTACACAATCAACCACCATCTTCAAGATACTCTAGCAACTGTCTTGACTGTCACATCCAGAATAGCCACACTTAATCAGAAATTTTGCTGGCAAACTGAATCAGTTTGGAAGCAGGCTTCTAACAAAGACACATGCCAAGCACTGAAATTTTATGTAACTTTCAAAACATCAGCAACAACAAAAATACCCACACAAAGCAGTCAACATAGTATTGAGTTAACAACAGATATGCAAGAAGTTTAATCTGTTCAGAAATCCAAACTTGACTTTGCACCCTGTTGCTCCATTCTTTGCCTTAGACCTTGATTTTCAGCCAAGAACAATGGGCTCTTTTAGATCCCCCAGGCTCCTGCAAGAGCTTGCAGGTGCTCAGCCTACCTGAGAAACACTGAGTGCCTGCCAAAGTGTGGCCCCTGTGGATGTCTAGCAACCCTTTTACCCTCTATTTTGTTTTTTTTAATGAAGGGGGTTTGTGCCGTATTCTGGTAACCATTGCATAAGTTTTCTGGCATTAAGCAGCACCAGTGAGTTAAATGGTAAGAAAAAAATCCTATAAGCAGTTCTAAAATGCTCTGCTTGCTGCACAATTTGTCAAATGTTGTAATCCAGTTCTGTAAGTCTCACCTACAAAATGTTATGATTGGAAGCAGTTTTCAGAATAACAGAATAATATATCCAGTACAGTTCCCAATCCTTCTCCTCAAGGAGCTGCTCTGACAAAAAACTGAGGTCATTAGAGTGAGCCAAACCAAGAGCTGTCCTACTCACAAAGGGGCAGAGAGGGGGACAATTAGATCTGAAAATGAATGATCTGATCCAGGGAAGCACACAAACTGGTATTCAAATGCTGTCTCGGATTTGGGTTGGTAAGAAAATATATTTGCAAAGAGGCTCTGGGATAAAAAGCACATTTGCTCTGCTGATGTGTCTCTCATGAGCTCAGCTAAAACTCAGCCCACAGGTCAAAAGTAACTCTGGTCTTTTTTACCACACGAAATACAATGGGAAAATGAACTTTATAGATTTAATCCCTCTTTTTTAAGGGCTGCATCTCAGGACTTAAGACTTTTTTCCTGCTCTCTGGTGCTGGCTAAGGTAAGAGGCAGTGCTGCAACAGTCAGGCTACCTGTCCTGCATTTGAGTCTAGATTCATCTAGCAGTTTAAGAGCAGGAAGTCACTCCATTACTTGATTGTATTCAGCCACTACTTAAGAAAAGCAGCTTGAGAATACAGTATCCCTTCAGTCCCTGCAGGGCTTTTTGGTTTCCAGTCTTTCTTGGAGAGAAGACTTTTACAGTTTCTGTTCTTCTGGAACGACCTCAGTCATTTTCCAGTTGCCTGCACCAGCACTGAGACAGGTTTTTTGTTTGGTTGTCTGTGGGGTTTTTTGTTTGGCTTTTTTCCTGTTGTGTGTTGATGGGGTTTTTTAAACTGGGTTTGTCTGGGGTTTTCTTTTTAAGACTGGCTAAACTGACTCTCAAAATTGTATCTCATGGTAGAGAAAGCTCCTATGACAGAACTGGGACAGGCACTTCCATCTCCCTTCCTAAGTTACTCTCTATAAGCCCTGCTTGCAGCAACTGGAACTTCAGATGCACTTAGTCTCTAGACACATAAACAAGAACTTCATTAACAGCCAGGATTAACTGGGAGTCTTAAGAGGGCTGGTTCCAGCTTTACCACAGCCAAACTTGTTTTCCTCTTCACTGCTTTTTTCCCTTTCCCACTCAGCTGCTCCTGTGATTCTGTTTGTGTAGAAGCAATATCGATTGCATTAATTTTGGCTTATGTTCCTCCTCAGGTGCAGCAGCCAAGTTAGGAAGGGGAACTTTGACACTGTTGCTTTCAATCCACAGGAGTAACAGCTTTAAAACAAACAAATGAGCATATAAAAACACCAGTCCCCCCCACCCCTAAAAAAAAAATCTAAACAAAAACACCCCTCTCCACATTTCTTACCAGTAAAATTATGGTCCTTGCAAATCTAAATCACTCTTTGCTACCTTGACAAACAATCCTTTTCAGAATCACATTAAGAGAAATCCATTGATGATTACGCTAACATTCAGATTCATAACTCCTCCAGTAAATTTGACCGAGATTTTCAGTAGTTATTTCATTTTTAGGAGGTAAAGCATAATTGTTTCATTTGCAGTAAGTGACCAGAGCAAAATCCTATGTTAGGTAAAATTGTTTTCAAGCAGTTTTCTGGGCATTTTACTGCAAAGCTACTGAGCAAATAAGACAAACTTGATTCTCCACACCTACATGAGTAGAATATTTTTTTACCTACCATCAGCAGAGAGACTGGCATGCCTTTCGTATGCTTTGTTTATTTCTAGAAAAGCTTTGCTCAAAACATTTTCCAAGTTCTCCTCCTCAGCAAGAAATTCCCTGGAAACAAACAAGCAAACAAAGAAATTAAACTTCTTTCCAAGAAATATACATCCTGATCAATCTGTTTCTCAGTCTTATCTCCTCCAGGCACCCACTGAATGATGCTGGACGTGAATGAAAAGGTAATGTGATTTTACTATGTGCACTGAAAGCATAATCCTGTAATTTTGCACATATCGAAGTTCCTTACCCAGCATCCAGGGATGTGATAGATACAGAAGAGTGTAAGCAAACCATAAGTCAGGGATCACAGAGACCCTGTGTGAGAACAGTCAGTCCACACTCTCCCTGTGTTCCAAGACCTTTCCTGGTCAGGGGGTACAATTGTGCTTTCCTCTCCTGAGTTTTTGGGCTTGCCAGTGGGGCAGGCACCACACAGAGTAAGTAATTCATAGCATGTCTGTTCCAGCCAGTGCTCCTGCTGTGTCATAAGAAGAGGCAGCTACATAACCTGGGAGGATTAGCCACAATGTACAACCCACCGATTCCCTAAGGAAGGAATCTTGGCTGTAATTTATTTGATGCACATTCCCCTGATGAGCACTTACTTAATATATTTTTCCATGTACTTTTCACAGAATTCTGCAGCTGCTGCCCCGCCGTGCCCATCGTACACCGCGAAGTACAGGATATCCTCCGTCAGCTGAGCATAATCGAACCTGTCCTCGTTTTCCTTTCGCTTCCCGATGTGGCTGGCACAGCCCACTTTGCTCAGGCTCACTTTTGGGATCGGCTTCCCGTACTTTATGCTGGGTGGGAGGAGAATGGGTTCATCGATGCGATTGTCCCAGATGCCGAAGGCATCCCACGTGGTCGGCCGCCCGCTCCCGTCGGAGTCGAAGCGGGAGGAGCGGCGCTCGCAGGTGGAGATGGAGCAGGCGGCTGTGGGGCGCTTCTCGTCTTGCAGGAAGCGGGACGTGAGCACGGCTCTCCTTCTTACTTGGAACCCTCCATTCCGTACCAAATTAATTAGAGTAGCTGTGGACATAACTTGTCTTCGCAGAGATTCGTAGGAAAAAAAAGACCAGGAGCAAAAAAGATGCGCAGCTGCTGGAATGTCTTGCAGAACAAAAGGAAAACCGATCAGGAAACAAGAAGCACAGGAAAGGGGATTTTCAGTTGCATCATTCAGGAAACAATGTCACCCTGAGAGCCCGCTAATCATGCGGAGCACAGCACGCCCTGGAAGCGACTGCAGAGGGATCTGCGTGACTCACCGGGAAAATATCCCACACACAGCAGCAGCCCACATCCAACCCCAGCTCTGCACACAGAGCAAGGGAAGGCACTTCTGCTGGCCCCCTGCAGAATGACATCCTGAGTTTTCAAAGATTGAAGAGGTTGAGATGGAGCAAATGAGAGTGATGATACTGCTAAAATATGAATATGTGAAAATATGAGATAAGGTTGTGAAAATGAGCTTATCACGCATGCTCTTCAAACACCAGCTGAGATATCTGCACTGTGACTCCCGAGGGAAAAGGGAGGAGAAATGTATTTGCTTAGATTTTAATTTTTTTTATCTGCATTTGATATTTGGTTCTGTCACATTTATGGAGGCCTTGAACAATACTTTTTAACTCAGAGCTGTGAAGTTAATTGTGACTATTTTTATGCTAAGAATGACTACAAAGAGTGTATCCATGGACATCCACAACTGCACACACAAACTTACCCCTCAAAAAACCCCATGCAGCTATTTGCTGTTTTGTCTGGCCTGAGGTTCTCTGCCACTTAATCCTGAAATGGGCTAAGATAGGCAAGCAAGATCTTCTACTGGCTTCTCAGATCTCTTTTCTAGTCTGGATAAATTCAAATGCACCACTTGGCTCAGCACAGACAAAAATTCACTAATGATGACTCATCTAGCATGCTGAAAAATGAAGAAAAATTTGCTTATTTGACCTTCTGTAGAGCAACACCCAACTTAATCCAAGTCCAACAGGCTGGGATGCAGTTTGTAATAATTACATGTTGTAGCACTGGAGTAATTTGAACTGGACCACACAGATCCCTGTAACTAACCACACTAAAGATAAAAGCCCAGTGAGGGATTTCTAACTTAATTGCTCAAAGTTTGCTGAGGGCAAAATTATGAGTGAAAAGTATTGTATGACATAACAAAGGATCTAAAAATACCCAGGCTTATGGAAGCAATGACAGCAGGGTGGTCTGACATAATCGAGCAGCAAAGAGCAACACTTGTACTCCAGAGACACTTGAATTCCGGGCTGGAGTGCCTTGCTGTTGTACTTTGCCCAAGCCAATCACAACTGCATCTCTAGATCTGAAATATTTGTTAAAACTGTGTTTTTAACTTGCTAGGTAAAAATCTGTGTACTTGCAAAAGACGCGCAGCCAAAGGTAACTTAGTAAGGGGTTGTTTTAGTAGAAAATGGCAGTGACAGAGCTTTTGAGAGGCCTTCAACAAACATGTTGGTCCCAGCTCAAAGCACGTTGCTTTAGAGGCTGTGGGTTTGCCTTTCATGCAATTCTTAGGTTGCATGGAAAGAGGAAAGGTTTCTTTACTTAGCACTTAGAGGTTAACTGTTGACTTCATAAAAGGCTGAATGTTCTGAAAATCACTGTTGTTGCACCAGCTGAATATGGAACCACTTGAAATTTTAAGATTTTCCATTTTACTGCAGGGTGATGGCAATATCACACCCTTATTTCAGTGTACTTACAGGTATTTAAAACCTGATATACTTCCTGGAGCTGCTTTTTCTTTCCTGCTATCCCTGACTCGTAAAAACAGCACGTTAACTTCCTTCTGCAAAACACAGCACGACCAAACTGAAAGCCTGCCAATTAGCAAAACCCATGCTTGCTTTCACTTCTGTCAGCTTGAGAACATGAAATGCTCGCTAAATTTAGACTCCCCAGTATCCACAGCACGAATCAGAGGATCAATCCAAACTCACAAGCTAATTAATGCATTTGTTCCCTATCAAATTCGACTCTCACCAGGCAAGTAAAAATAGTGACGACAGTTTTGCCTTCCAAGTGTCTCTGCAACTCAGGAGTAGGAACCTGCTCTTTAGTTTGTTATGTAAACAGCTCTGGACACACAACAGTCTGTGCTTTCCCAGCTGATATCTCTGCAAACACAGAGCAGACCATTCTGGACAAAACAAGACCGAGGCATTGAAAAGGGGGACACCGGTATTGAGACAAAGTCCAAGATGGACAGTTCTAGATGGAAATCTGCTTTGAAGTGCTCCATCTGATCCTGTTCATCTGTACACATTTACCTGGAGAGACACAGTTCCTACAGACAGGCAGGGAAACGCAGTGCTTAAAACAGGATGAGGTGAGTGATTAAAATCATAGTTTTACAGGCTGGCTGCTGCTCGGCAGATGGAAGTTTTCCAGGCTGCCAGAAGAAAAGGGGAAGAAAAGGAAACCCGGAAGAAGGCGAAGGCATGCCTGCTGCCCCAGGGGATCCG
>VZTH01014758.1:1536694-1669066 GCA_013397815.1 Aleadryas rufinucha | reverse complement strand
CCCCGCCCGCCGGCCCCGCCCGGCCCCTCACACGGGCCTGGGGCTGGGTCAGGAGCGAGGAGACGCGAGTGGCTGTGGCCGGGGTTACCCCGCAGAGCCCCCGGTTCCGCAGAATCACAGCATCACTTTGGTTGGAAAATACCGCAGAGGTCATCGAGTCCAACCACTTCCAGTCTTTCCTTAAACACATCCAGCGAGGGTGACTCCACCACTTCCCTGGGCAGCCTATTCCAATGTCTAATCACCCTTTCTGTGATGAAATTCTCCCTAATTTCACAGAATCGCGGAATTTCCTGAGCTGGAAGGGACCCACACGGATCATCGAGTCCAGCTCCTGGCCCTGCACACGTCCAGGCTCACCCTCCCCCGGCGCAGCTTTAGACCGTGTCCCTCTCGTCCTGTCGCTGGTTGCTGGGAGAAAAGCCCGACCGCCACCTGGCTACAGCCTCCTTTCGGGCCCTGGATTCGGCAGGTGGAAGCCCGAGAGCCGGGACAGCCAGGCTGTGCCTGCAGCTGCTGCCCACGGGCTGCCCAAGAGGCCTCTGGAAGCAGCAGTGATGCCCTTAAGGAAAAACTATCCGAAAGATTTAAAGCACGGTTGTGTTCGCTGCTCGGAGGCAGCTGCTTCCATGAGACAAGGCCTGCTGCCCCCTGACGTGACCCGTGTCCAATCAGCAGTTTAAAGGGATCATTTGCTCCACGCTGTGCTACCGCCACTCTCTGACCTTTGATGCAATTTGGCAAATCAGATGGCTCTGGTTACAAAAGCCTTTGAAACACGCCGTCCATTTCACCTCGTGTTGTCTGCCAGAGACCAGAGTACTCGAAAACAGACACCTGAGAGAAAAATGAGAGCCAACACAATTTCCATAGGACCTTATGGAGGTCACTGTCAAGTTTGTTCTATGTATTTGTGAGGTAAGGAAGCTTTTGTTTTGTTGGAGTGAAGTTTTTGGTTGCTGCAAAACCCAGCTACTTCTGGCCAGAAAAGCAGCAATAAAACCTCTCGGAGCTCTCACTGTACAGCTCTACTTGTAGAAAAAGGTGAGCATGGCAGCACATACCAGATTGTTCCGGTTTCCAGATGTGTGGTGTCCCACTCAGCGTTTAGAATGACATTTGATCCAGTGAGTCTTTCAGGGATAGCAACAGTGTCATCCTATCACTGCAGGTTGTTCTCTGGTTCCCGTTTGTCCTCAGTGAGACAGGAAAAGCAAAGCTGACCTGCCAACTCTCCTGGCATTGGGCAGAGAGCAGCAGTTCTCCTGAGCACAAAGGACTCATCCAGGAGGGTATCCAGGCTGGCACAGTGAATTACTGAGAACAAAACCAGCATATTATCTGTAAAACAGGCATTGCTATTTACTGAGCAGCACCAGTGGGATCTTCCCAGATGTGTCAGGGTCCTTCATGATATGGAGGCACAAGTGCTGGGAGACACTTTTTGCTCCACAGAGTTGGCAGTGAAAGGCCAGTATGAAAATGATAAATGTTTCATGTTGAGCCCTTATGTGCAGAAGAACTGCTCTTATCTTTACAAGGCTTTGGAAGGCAAGTGGGAGGCATCTGGAGAGGCAGCAGGAAAAAATGAGGCAGTGAGCATAAGAATAGCTTTGTGAGAAGGCAGCAGGCTTGAATGCAAGGCCAGGGCACATTGGCAAGAATGCACAGAGGAACAGGTCAGGGCACAGGGCAGGCAGGATGGGCTACAGTGAAGCATTTGGTACTTTGAGGGGCCTCTGACAGCACTTGGAGGACAGGAGGGAAAAAAATTCAGGAACAGGAAAGGCAGGAACTTGTATTATGCAATATTTGGTTTTGACTGCAAACAGTTAATTTGGGCTTTCCCCTCACATGTTTTTTTCCCTGAAGGATGAGTTAAGTTTTTTAGATTCCAGCTCTCCTAACAAGGAATTTCTGCTCCTGCAAGGTTCTCTCTTTCTCTCTTCCGTCTTACTGCCTCTGGTTTTGCTGCTTCATCATGTTCCTGACCTTTCCCTCCACGGCTGCCTATTCTACTTCATTTTGCTCTCCTTGTCATTCATGATTTGCACATAATGTTCTGTGGTTATTTCTCTCCTGCTGCCTCTTCCCTTTTTCACTCATCTTTCTTTCCCGAGATTAATCTTCACATCTCCTGAGATTCATCTTCAGATTCTAAACCCCTAATCTGGGACTGTCTTGTGTGACTGGAAAACAAACCAAACTCCTGGGGGCAGGGACAGGTTGGTTGTCCATGTGCTGTCCTCCCCGGCATTGTAACTGAACACACAGCAGCTGGGATGGGGAAAAGAAATGCCCATTGTAATCTCCATGTATCAGATCTCAGACCAAGCTATAAATGTAGGGCAAGCTGTTTCTGAACCCCATGCTCTTCTCACCAGCACATGACGTTGAAGGTGGGAGAATTTACTTTTACACCATACTTTCTCTTCCTCATAAGTGAAGAATTTTTCCTTATGGTACGCTCCTGGCTAATTATCTGTCTGCACAATCTAGGTCTGCCAGCAGATCAGAAGAGACCAGAAAATATCCTGTGGCTGTGGTGAAGTGGCCACTATTTTAACACCAACTTTTAAATAACTAGCAACAGATGTAATTTCTCCCAGCACTTCTCAAAGGTGGCCCTTCAAAATCAGGTGAGCTACTGTGGGAAAGGTCACCCCTGCCATGGCCATTTGGCTGTCTGTGCTTGTGGACAGCTCTGGATAGTGCAGCTCTCAGTGTGGATATTGGTGATGGGAAAAGAGCTTTGGGAAACCATATTGGGGACCTCTTTTCCTTGGATCAGGTGCCAAATTTAAGTTCAGGCTCTTGCCTTAGCTGTGCTGTGGGTGTACATGCCTGGCCTTGTATCTCACTGATCCTGTGCTTCCCTGGCTGATGGATGTTCTTTCTTGATCTCAGCCTTTGCTTGTCTCTATGGTCAGGCTTGGTGGTCCTTGGACTGCAGCTGGCCCCTCTTGCTGTCCCCAGCTGGCCTGGCTGTCCTTGTTCAGGGGCCATGGAGCTGTCTGTGAGGTCCCTGCCTGCCTCACCATCCCCCTTATCCCCAGCCCAGGTGGAGCAGCCATGCTTCTCCTTGCTGACAAGGGCTGCATACAATCCTCAGGATGTAGGTGAAAAGCAGCTTTCTGCTTCCAGGGAAATGCACTTTTTGGCACTCTTGCCAGGTATTGCCCTTGCATAAATAATCACATGTGTTAACACTGAAACATGACTAAGCAAGCTAATAGGTGTTCTGTTTAGAAACAAGAAATAAAAATGTGAAACCACATTGGTTTTGACACTGCTCAAATGATGTGCAACACCTAATTCTCAAGCTCATGCTCTATACTTTCATGGGTGATGTGACAACCTTTCTGTGCTCAGACTTCGGGACATGATAATCTTGTTTCCTCTGGTTATCTTACTCAATAAGTTTCTGTCTCATTTGGGACTCGTGACTTACACAGAGACAGAAGGCATTCTGAAACAGGACGGCTGTGGTGTAACTTAAGCACATTCCCAGGACTGCCCAGATCAAACTGCTGGCTCTCAACCCATTCTCACTCGTAGGGAAGGGGGGAGTCAGATGTACATCTGCTCCCACAGGATTCCTCTCGATTCAGATGACATGGCTTGCTTCTGTCCTGGTGAAGATGGAAATAAACTCCTGTATCTAAACACTGTGCTGGGAAGGTCAGATCAAAAGCATGCCTAGGGGATTGGCTGTAGTCATTAAAACCAAAGTCAGCTTTCATGCCTTGGTGATCCCAGGTGTGGTGGGTTGACCTTGAGCAGCCACCAAGTGAAGCCACTGTCACTTGCCCTCCTCAGCAAGCGGTGCCAGCCCTGTTCAGCAGTAGCCAAACCACTGCGGTGTTTTCAACACCACTCCTGCTGCAAATACAAACCACGGCACTGAGGGCTACTACGAGGGAAGTTAACTAACCCAATACACTGTGTTTTCTGAAAGTAAAAGAAAATGGTTGAATTGTTTATCCTGACACTTTAAATGGCTTTTGAGTATTCAAGAAGTTTATTTGGAAACGGAAAAAAAAAGATTTGGCTGAGCTTTTTGTGCTCCTAGTGAAGAGCATGTCTTCTTAAATGCAGGGAAAAGTGAGTTAGAACAGAATGTTCCTAACCCTTCACATTGTGCCTTTGGCATTCTCCAATTACAGCATGTTAGCTATGTAAATTGAATTTCTCCTTGAACTTTTCCAACCTAAATGATTGTGTGATTCTATTAGGAAGAATCATAAGTTAGAAGCTGTGATACTTCAAAATACGAGGATGCCATACATGATAACTTTGTATTAGGAATACGCAGTTGAAAGATCTGATTTTTGGGATGGCTGCACAGTAGCACAGCTGATTTTGTTTCAGTGACATGGCTTCGGTTTTACAAAGATGATATTCCAGATCAGAATTCAGTCATCTGCCTGCTGAGAAGAACAACGTTGCTATTTCTGCCTTAATGATTAAAGAATATTCCTAATGATCTTTGAAGAGCTGTTGTAATTTGACAGCAGGAAGTGATTCTGGCTTTTGAATATATAGCAAATATTTTAAAGCAGCCTTTTAGGTGGTTTCCTTGGCAACCACTCTTCTTTGGAGATCAACTCATGCTATTAAGTATCCTGCTGGATTCAGATCAGCCTTGCAATATTAAAGGCACTTGTTTCCCGCACTGCCAGGTCATGCGCAGTTCCTCACTGTCCAACAACCCTGGAGCACAGAGGGAAGCTTGCTGCCTGCCAGGCTTTTTTCCAGACGAGCAAGGACACAACTCTTGGTGGTGAGCTGGCATAGGCATCCCAAGGGGTGGAGGAACTGGCCGTGCTCACATTGGCTGCTCTATCCAGCAGCCCCGAGGAATGGGGGGTTTCTTTCTTGTTCATCTACGCTTCACCCCCCACCGCAAGACAATGCTTGTGACTTGTGGTTCCCCTTTAAAAGAGATAGCAAGCACAGCTCTTAGCTGAGCACAGCCTGCATTCTTTTCTTTTTTTGTCTTACATCTCAAGTGTCTGGGGCATCACATAATTTATTTTTCAACCCCGTATTCAGTATTTATGATCAATAGGAATGTGAAGCCATTAATGGTGGAGAATCCTGGAGGTGTCATTAATGCAAAGAAGAACCTCTCCTGCTCTCCTCCAAAGCTTTGCAGTTATGTATTTGTTCTGGTTTGGATTGGCTTCCTTATTTGCTATGGACATCTGGGATTTAAGGCAGCTTTATCAGAACTGAGCTGAGCATCTTCAAGAAAACAAATGCTGCTCAGGGGAAATGTGTTAAACTGTGACCCCGATGGAGGGCTTTTATCTGGTGTTTGTCATCAGCCCTGTGAGAGCCTCATCGGATGCCCCAGCAGTGCTGGGGTCTCTAGGGCAGACTTGGAAAATAGGGTTGGTAAAGTGAGGTAACTGCTGACAATCCTTTAAGAGATTCTGATACTTGTGTTTCTTTAGGTAAGCCTGATGTGTAGGAGTAGCTTCTTGCTTGGCCATGCTTTTCTTTCTGGGACTCTCAAGAGAAAGGCTTTTCTAGAACTGACACAGAAAAAGAGAGTGCTTTCTGAAAGCAGTAGCTACTTTGTATTCATGGGTGTAAAGGCAGAAATCAGCAGAAATTCCTCAAAGTAGAAATCATCCAGAAGACAGCTCATGTGTGACCCAGTCTGTGGCATTATTGTACTTACTAGCAGTTTTTATTTCCTTTTGCTGCTGTACTCATCTTTGCTTACCAGTTGTTAATCCAACCACTGCCTGCTGTTATGGAAAGGGTTACTACTTCATCCTAAGAGCAAATAAAAGTAGGATAATAAGCATTCAGTGTTGTAAGTCCGTGCCACTTCTGTAAGACCAAAACTGAAGCAATATTCAAGCTAAATTACATGTTTGTGTAAAACCAAAAAAGCCAGAGCCCACATGCAAAATGAAATCCTGAAGCACCATTTTGAAATGCAAATGATTTCGTGAAATCTTATGTTTACAAGTGAGCCTGGGAACTTGCAGGTCCTGACCCAAAGCATACAGAAATTTCAGAGAATCCTCATGTTGACTTAGCATGGAGTGCACTGGGTCCACAGGAAGATCGATGCATTCAGAATCATGTTCAGCATTGAATGGAAGCTTCAGCTCTGTGTAATCTTTGATTTTGACATGAGAGTGTCATGTAGAAACATGTTCTGCGTGTGATCTGTGCTGCTTTGCCATCTACCTTCTGTACAGGCCCATTACAGGCACGGGAATCTGGGCTGCTGTGATTCTGCACTTGCAGAATATCTGCTGCTGTCATCTTCTTCCATTTCTGATTATTTCAAAACTCAACATTTGTGCTGATTGAATGACACAGATTATATTGTCAGCATTTGAAGGAAAAGCCTGCTTAGTTCTCAGGACAACTCAATATAGGGAGAGGAAAGAAGTAATATTTGCATTTAGTTTTGTTCACAGGGTGGAGGTGTGATGGTTACACTGTTAAATGTCACACTGAACTTAATCCACTTGCACCTGAGCAGGATTAACTACCTAGGATGATATTTAGGAATGTTATTTGAATGTTTTCAAGACCAAGTGGAGGGTAATTCAGAAGCCTGTTTTGAAAAGATTTGCACATACAATAGTAAATATTGATGAAAACAGTAATGAAGAATGGCCTTAATTCTTGGCTTTACTGTTGACAGGAGGTGGCAGAGCCTATCTGGTTTTTGCACCTAGCTAAGGGAATGATAATTTTGAGCAGGTTGGCATATCCTGATTCAGTCTATCACCTACTGTATTCTAACCCTGGGCAAGCCTGGCCCAGATGTAGTCCTGAATGAAAACACGTAAGGTTATTCCATCAGTTGGGAAAACCTCAGTAAGCAGAAATGTTCCCTCACATGTTCTCATGGGTCCTAACTCCATGTGCCTTCAGTCTCTGCTCCTGCAGGCTCTTGTGAGATGTTCAGCCTCTTTGCCTTTCCGGTGAGTCATTTTGCACAGTTACATCTGTGCATGATTTTGTTCCCTCTCTCTCATTTGGGGTTTCAGGTTGCTCCCAGCCTGTATTTCAGTTCCCATCTTTTTCTACACCACTGTGAAATGACTGTTTTTCCAATGTGGCTTGATCCATGTATTGAAATAAGCAAAAACATGTTTTATGCTTGGTGCCACAAAGAAGAAAAGTTTTTCCTGTAGCACGGAACCAGCCAAAATGCTTCATGAGAGCACATTTAACTTTTATTGAATCTCCCCCTTCTCCGGCCCCATTCCCTTCCTCCTTGTAATCATCATGCTTCAGCTATGGTTGGCCAGAGTTCTCCCTTGCACAGAGCACAGTGTGTTGCCAACACCACTGTTTGTTGAGGATTTACAAGGTCTGTTTTTAAACGCCCTTGCGACAAACAAAAACGTGTACATGCTGCTTCTGTCTTAACAGCTGCTAACCCTAAATCATAGTGTGAATGGCCAATGAGATGCTAGAGTGCATCTTTTCCAAAGTGCTACTTTACATCTGGGCCCAAACTGCAGAGCTGGAGTGGAGGATCCTTTCCATGTGCAGTGTCCATAAGCAGACTCTGGGCAGCTGAGGAGGAGATACCTCTGCAGGGGCTGGAAAGCAGTACTCTGGCATGCAGGGGACATGGAGAGACACAGGTCCTGGGTCTTCACTTCAGGGGAGCCAAGGCCAGCTGTTAGGGTCAGCATTAATACCTTATGAAAGGTGAGTGGAGTGGGCTGTTGTTCCTGCAAGATTTATACCTCCTCTTCTCCACAGACACCTCGTCCCTTTTTGCTTGGCCTCCACTTCCCACAGCAGTCATGATGTACCTGTTTCAGAGTTCAGCATATTCTGAATTCTGCATGAGCCTTTGGAAAAGCAGCACTTTTAGATCGTCTTTTAACTAATGCGTTTTAAGTGGTTATTAAACATTGCTTGTCACTTGTTGACTGCATAGGAACACTTGACCTTTGCATGAACTACATTCAAAATGTTTGATAAAGCCATGCAAAACATCCTCCTTTCTAAAAGATCTGACTATTGACAACAGAGAGGAGATAAACAGGACTCCATCTGGCATGACCTGCACAGTAAAATGTCACTTAATGCAGACAGTTCATTACCTTCCGTTTTACATCTTCTTTCAATGAAAGCTTTGATGCTGTGAGGCTGGAATAAAGCAAAGCCACAGGGCCCAGTACAACACAGTGTGCAACAGCAGCAAATTTGATTTGTTTGCCTCATAGGGCAGGTAATACACTTAAGTAATTGTGTAGCACAGCAAAGTCAAATTTCACAGACCTCAGCCTATGACAGTCAGAAATGAGCGAGCTGGCAGATGGCCCAGCTCCTTGCTGGGCACCTTCCCAACATGTATAAGTGGGAGAGGTGGGTATCACTTGCAGGTGGACAATCCAGCTGACAGGACATCCCTTCAGGCTCTTTGGAGTCAAACACAATTAGCAGTGATGCATCTGACAGCTTTAGGTCTGTGCATACATCTCCATAGTAACACGAAAGAGGTTCAAGTGAATATAACAGCCAATGAATGAAGGCAGAAGCAGCTTTAACAAATGTTCACAATGTTATTTCCAATATTTTAAGACTCATCCATATACCTGAACTCAAGTTCTGGATTACTCTCTGACAAATCTAAAAGAGCATATTCCAGAAAGATATGGTTAATAAGTTGTAGAAAAGAATCAGGGAAACATAACCTCCAGCAATGTTTGATGACGATGATTTGTAACCTGGTGTTTCGATTTATACCTTGATAAAGGTTTAATTGCCTGACACCAAGAGAACCTGTCTGTCATGCTGTGCAGGTGTTTATCTGGAATGAGTATATTGCTATGGAGATTTTGAGGTAAATAAATAAAACCCATTTGGTTTTATTTGCAGCCTTGCTGCGTGAAGAGATGGCCTTTTGATTGTGTCTCTCTTGGGTGCTAAAGGAAAAGGATTGGTTAGGACATTGCAGTGAGAGGACCTCCTTGTATCTTCTTTTTAGTAACTGGGACCTCTCATCGAACCAGGCTGTGCTGGTTTTGGCTGGGGTAGAGTTATTTTTCTTCACAGTAGCTGGCATGGGCTGTGTTTTGGATTTGTGCTGGAAATAGTGTTTATAACAGAGGGATGTTTTTGTTATTTCTGAGCGGGGCTTACTCAGAGCCAAGGCCTTTTCTGCCTCTCACCCCTCCCCAGCAGTGAGGGGGCTGGGGGTGCACAAGGAGCTGGGAGGGGACACAGTCAGGACAGCCAACCCTGACTGACCCAAGGGATAACCCATAGCATATGGAGTCATGCTCAGCATGTAAATGTCAGCGAAAAAGGAAGAAGGGAAGGACATTCAGAGTGATGGTGTTTGTCTTCCCAAGTCACCTGCTGTCCCTGGGGGTGGCTGAGCACCTGCCCACTGGAAGCAGTAACTGAATTCCTAGTTTCCCTTTGCTTGTGCATGGAGCTTGTGCTTTACCTACTCNCAAGGCCTTTTCTGCCTCTCACCCCTCCCCAGCAGTGAGGGGGCTGGGGGTGCACAAGGAGCTGGGAGGGGACACAGTCAGGACAGCCAACCCTGACTGACCCAAGGGATAACCCATAGCATATGGAGTCATGCTCAGCATGTAAATGTCAGCGAAAAAGGAAGAAGGGAAGGACATTCAGAGTGATGGGGTTTGTCTTCCCAAGTCACCTGCTGTCCCTGGGGGTGGCTGAGCACCTGCCCACTGGAAGCAGTAACTGAATTCCTAGTTTCCCTTTGCTTGTGCATGGAGCTTGTGCTTTACCTACTCAACTGTCTTTATCTTAATCCATGAGTTTTCTCACTTTTACTCTTCTGATTCTCTCCCCCTTTTACCAGGGAAGAGGATTGAGTGAGTGGCTTTGTGGGACTGAAGTGCTGGCTGGGCTTAAACCATGACACAGAATTACAAATGCAGGACCATAGTGGCTTTTCATCACCTGCCTTCCTATCAAAATGCTCACACACATCTTGGGCAACAGCAAAAGCTGGGGGTTAGATGGCAGTTGAGCTGCAAAGGTATTTCAATGCCCTTTCCCCAAATCATTGCATGGGCAACAATCTGTCTCCCCACAGAGCTATTCCCTTATGCCCGTGTCTGCGCAGGGCAGTCATCACCTGCTCCATTGGAAATGCAATATAACCCTAAATGCACTGCTCACTGACAAAATCACTTCTGTGTCTTGCTGCTCATCATCAGGATCAGCTCTGAAACCAGCAGTCCTTCTGAGATGTGTGTCTGCTCCTCTGCCTCCCTCATTCCCAGTGAGCATCCAAAGGGCACATTAAATATAACCTTGGACTCTGGTACAGAAATAAATCACGAAACATGACCCTGATGCCAGTCAAAGAAGAAGCATTGCAATTCCTACTGCACTGATTCATAGTAGAGTGTATTCCCCTTTCCTTTAAAAGACTCTGTGAATGCCAACTCCATGAAGAAGAAGAGCACAAAGCAGGAGTACCAGACAAGTCCTGCTGAGACTCCGCAATCTGTGGCTCACAGATGGAGTCTTTGCTATTGTGTCCTGTGTCTGGCCAGAGCTGTGGTTTCCCCCATCAACAGCTCTCATAGGGATCATCTGTACAGTATCACAGGAGCCAACAGTTGGAAAACACATTTTCAGTTCCCTGCTTCAGTTTGGTCTCTGAGGGAAACCCGCAGGGTGGTGCCTGCAGGCAGGAGTAGTTCAGATATCTGGGTTACCAGAATATCCCACTCTCAGCAAACTCTGCCATGGCAAAACCTGTACATTGGGTCTCCATTTGTGCCTGGGGAAAACGTCCTAGCAGAAATGGGAATTTTTCAACTCCTTAACTGGGGAAGGGAACAAGATGGTAACAGTAAATTGATGTATCTCAGAGTAATTGCCAGGTAAGAACTGCCTTCAATACTGTAAGACTTGGTCTGCTTTGCTGAAGGAATGGAATAGCTTGGAGGGTGCTTTCCTGCAGGGTCTCCCCAGCACCTCAGAGCAAACTTTCTTGGTAGTTTGTTAACGTGGGACAAAAAGCAGCCTATTTCCTCCTCAGAGACCAGGCTGTATGCATTTGTATTTATTTCCCTTAATGCTGTCCAGCAAAAGTACCTGTGGTGTACTTGAGCCATGTGACCACTGTGAAACCTGTGCCTCAAGGCGCTTCATTCCTTTCCTCTCCCATCTCGGCCTTGGGAGTTTTTCCCGCCCTGAGGGGGCGATGAAACAGCATCAGCTATGATTTAACGCCCCGCGCTGGCTGCTGGAACGAGCTCCCCGCGTCAGTTCTCCGCACTAGCGCAGTTCTCCAAGCGGGATGAGTGCAGGGCAGTCCAGAGGCTGCGGACCACCAGGATCTGGTGAGTTCAGGACCATCCAGAGGCTGTGAATCCCCAGGACGTGGTCGGGGCTGGGAGTTGGCCGCCGCTCCCGCTCGGCGCCGCCCGCCGGGCGCTCGCTGGTGCCGCCTGGTGCCCGGAGCGCGGCACCGCAGCAGGGCCCGCACGGGGAGGGGGGAGGCAGGGCCGCCCTCGCTGCCGCCGCCTGGTGGCACAGCGGAGGCACGGCGGCACTGACATGTCCTGTGCCTGATCCCGGTCCCTGTGCTGGGATTCACAGGATCCTGCAGCTCGGAAAGGACCTTTAGGGTTTAGGATCATCGAGTCCAACCGCTAGCCCAGCGCTGCCGAGTCCACCACTAGTCCGTGTCCCCAAGTACCACAGCTAAGCTACAAAAGCAAATGGGTTTTATATGTGTTATAAATGCCACCACTCCACCACTTCCCTGGGCAGCCTGTTCCAATGCTTGACAACACTTTCAGTGAACACATTTTTCCTAATTATCCAATCTCAACCTCCCCTGGCTCAACTTGAGGCTATTTCCTCTTATCCTGTCGTTTATTACTTGGGAGAAGAGGCCAATCCCTATCTGGCTACAATCTCCTCTCAGGTACTTTTAGAGAGCCCTAAGCCCCTGAGCCTCCTCTTCTCCAGAGTAAACACCCTCATCTCTCTTACTAGAATTCTGCTCCAGACCCTTCCCGAGCTCCATTTCCCTTCTCTGGATTTGCCCCAACACCTCAATGTCCTTCTTGTAGTGAGGGATCCAGAACTGAACACAGGATTTGGGGTGCAACCTCACCAGTGCCAAGGACAGGGGGATCATCACTGCCCTGGTCCTGCTGGCCACACTATTGCTGATCCAGGCCAGGATGCCTTTGGCCACCTGGGCATTCACAGTTCTCCAGGTGTGGCATCAGCAATGCTGAGTAAAGGGGAAGGTTCATTAGGCTTTGGTACTTCTCTAAAAAAAGTTGGCTTCACCAGAGACTGTAAGAAGCAGAGGTGTTCCTGTCCAATGTCCTGACAGACTGACCCTGAGGGAGATGCCTGCTGACTGGCAGGAGACAGAAGTGAAAATAAGCTATGAAATGGGGTTTTTGTATCCACCATGTCAGACAAAATTATTTCCTATGGTCAGAACAGGTTATGAAATACATGTCTAACTACAAATGGGTTTAAAAGATATGTGTAAAGATAATAACAAAGGTCTAAAGAAGCTCCCTCTTTAATTACTAAAGTCTATTTCATTTCTATTCCTAGCTGAAAGGCTTTGTGGGAAAAGGAACTGTTTGTCGCCTTATGAAAGGTCGTAACCCCTAACTAGGAATAAATGTGATTTCCTACTTCAGAAGCCAGGATGTTTTACATAGCTCCCTGTAAATATTTGGAAACATAGAGGAAGCAAAATCTGCCTTCCCCTCTAGCTTTGTCCATTTCCATGAAACTGCTTAACTGTTTTGAGATCTTGTCTGTACCACCCAAAATTACTGGCCTTTGCAAACAATTTCCTCAACATGAAGATGTTCTGCAGTGCCCGTTGCTAATAGTCATGATGTAGGATTAGGACAATGGAAGTACCAGAAACTTCCCTGTTCTCAGCTTCCCTAAATCAAATCAAATCAGTCCCAAAGATCTTTATACAGGTTATAAGAAAGGAGAAGTCACTCCCCTTATCACACACTGCAGACAAAGAGAAGGGTATCTTTAAAGCCAAGGAGAACTAAGAGTGCATAGCTCAATCAATACTTCAGGGTATGACTTTGTTCTTTTCTTTAAAAAAATGGGCATGAAAGTCTTGTTCAGTCTTGTCCTTTCAGGTTTTCAGTCTGAATAAAATGGATTTCTATTAATTCTCTTTAAATGATCAAGGTTTGAATAACACTCTGTTATTGCTACATATGTCAAAGATATTTTAAATGTTCCTAAGAAATGTAACCTCATGGTGTCTTTTTTTTTTTAAACCACCAGTGAAAACTTTCAGTTCCTACCAAAACAGACTCTTTTCTAGAAAACATTTTTTTTTGTATACACAGACCATACAAACTATTACCAAGTAATCAACAGAAACTGTGCTTTAGTTAAAATATATTTTTAAATCTACCAGAATAAAAACAAGGAATTTTCTCCATAAATCTGCAGTAGTGTTGGGCCTGCCTTTCTTTGGAAGATCTATGCAATCAATTTATTTAAACATTTTTAACTTCTGGATAAAAATTATTTTTAAGATTCCAAGAAAGACTACTAAATTATTTTAATAAAAGGAAAACCCAAGAGACCGTGCTAGCTTTTGTTGCTTTCTGTAACTAAGATTCTTCTTTTATCTAATATTTATGAATATACTGCACAACAAAATCAGTATTCTTGTATAACTTATTTATGTACTCCATGTTTGAGAGAGGAATTATAATCATTTTATTTAGTATCTAAATCAAGAAAATTATTCTTTCCAGAAGTAAAAAAGTATCTTCTCTTTTATTTTAGTTGTCATAAAGCATACATAATACACACCATCCCCAACTTTCCCTTTGCTTTTACCTTACAAGCAAAGTAAAACACAAGCTCTTTGTTTTAAATCCTCCTCTCCCCTTCTCAGATAACTCCTACAACTGTTTTTGCACTTCCAGTTTAGCAAACCTTACAGGCAGGGTATATCTACAGAAATAACTTGCATAGCGGAAAAGCCAAGCCAGCTCTGTATCTCTGCACAGCCAGATCCTGATGACCTGCTTCCATGGCAATTTCACTTCAGTTAACTTTATATTAAAATACTCTAATTCAGGAAAAAAAAAATTCATTTTGATACATATAGCACTTTTTTTTTGCCTACAACAAGCAGGTATTAAGGAATACATTAGTCAAACTTGAATTTCATTGGGAGTAGCATTAGTCAACAGCTCAGGTGTAATTCAGGCAGAAAAAATCAGGGTCCATGGACTTTGTCACACAGTGTTCATTTTTGGTGAGGATATACTTTTCTATAGCACTGCTACTGCCTATTTAATGCTCTGCTTTTGATTTTGCTTCAAATGTACATTATTTAGCTCACCCTAAGTATTTACAGCACTGTATAAGTCCAGATGCAGGCAGCCTTATGCGTCATCGGCAACATTTTCTTTAGAGCCCTGGCCCACATGAGAACCTCCCTGCTGTCCTATTTTCTTGCATGGATATATAATTCTTCCTTTATGGGTCCTCATTAATTGAAAATACTTGGAATAGTTTGGATCTCACTGTAGCAAAACATCATGGCATAACACATAAATTATGAAGAAAAAACTCCTGCTAGCATGGATCGCTTCCCAGCATTTGTAATACCAGGGAGCACAGTGCATTTCCAGCCCCTCTCATCATCTCTTGTATTACTCCCTTCCCTGGGAGTGGCCACTCCTGCCCTCTCCCCCAGAACCTCCATCCATTTCCTTCTACTGCTGCTTTGGAGGGCACAGGCAGAGCCAGATTCCTGAGTGTACTCTGGTTGAAAGAGCAGAAAGCTGTTTAGACAAAATAATGGTCTCTTAGTGTAAGTACAATTAAATGTGGCCTCTGTAGGGAATAGAGGCCAGATGTTATGTGCTGCCTCTCAATTTTTTACTTCTGCAAATTAAGCAGGGTGGAGGGACAGATAGTGCCTGTGCTCCATAATCCTCTGCTCTTTTAGGTTATGCTTCAGTTGATTGTTCAGATTTACCTGGTTTAGGGCATTTTTGTGTATTCTCTCTCCTTTTTTTTCTATGTTTTTTCCTAAGCAAAGGATTGCTTATCAAAATTTTATTTATCTGTGTGCTTCTCAATTCCCTGGGGTTTTTTTCCTGATGTTTGATAGAACAATCTGAAATTTATCCACAAAGTTCATTCTGAGTTTTTCTGACACTGGGAAATTATGCGCCTTTTTATACAAGCTTGTTTTAGCTCATTGTTATGCTATTCTGAAAGCTCTGATTCTCCTATAAGATATTATTTTGTAAAAGGGCCCTAGTGAGGTGGTTGAGCATTTTCTTTATCAGTTATTTCCCACCAAATTTGCCCATGGTGCAGCTTAAAGTCTCCCCTCCTCTCCTGCCAACTCAGCTATAGTCAATCATGCAATTTAGTCTGATGATAATTTATTCCACTTAATCATGCATGAGATGTAAAAATCCCAGAGGAGGAGTTTGGGCAACTGGAAATTAGGAGGGGGAAAAAAATCCCAAACCAAACATCTCCACCTTTTTTTTCCTTGCAAACTCAGCATATCCTATGTTGAAATTACTGAGACACCATGGTGCCCTGCTTTTTTCACAGTCTCTTGGTGCTGGAATCACACTTTAAATCATTCTCCAAAAGCATGACTTAGTTAACACTTCATTATGCAAGAAGATTTCCACTATGCTGTAGTTGGCAAAAAATCTGACTTTCCTCATGCATTTTATCCAGCACCCACTTCAAATTAAGAAAATTGACTTTAAAAGTTTTTATCTAAAAGGCATATATGCCTGAATATCTATTTACCCAATCATCACTTTTACTGGGTCCATATGTTAAAAATATGAAAGATCAGATACCACAGCTAAATTAAGATATTTCTGTGATATTTTTTTTCCTTTCGAGGAATAAGTATTTCACTGTACAGCATTATTTGAAGAGTAGCATGTTTCATCTCAAGGATCAGGAATGGCTTGCAGTATAATTTTACAATGTGGCTCATTAAATTAATTTAGTAAGTGGAGAACATGATTATTTGCTCACATAAGTGTTTTCAAATTGTGCTTTTCAGACTACCAGCTGTCCAAAGTGTCATAGGAACTGGTGAATATGTGGTCCCAGGACCAAATCATCCCTTTTACAGCTTATATTAAGATGGTGAGAGCCTCCAAAATATTTGAGGGAAGCAAGGGGTGTAGGAAATCTGGCAGCCATTATTTTAGTGGAAAATTCTTTTTCAAAAAGCAGCAAATAGACTTATCACTAGAATAATACTATACCCAGTCCCCATCAACATTCACACTGCTGTAATACTGGAATTCAAGCCTTTAAAAACATGTGGATACTTACAGTTATTTTTTACAGCTGAATCCCAAACCATTTATTCAGGTTTTGTTCCTTTCTTTAAGCAAGACGCCAGTTTGCAATATTTATTAAATTCAAACAATGAGATTACATGCTAACATCTGATAACACCTCTTTTAATTCTGTATACTTTCAAGACATAAATTTAAGTTGAAAAGGAGAGATCCTTCTGAAATGGATAAATACTCTTGCCAATGTACTGGAAGTGTATACTTAAAATATAAGAGGGGGAAAAAAACCACATGACATTGTCATCAAAACCAGTGCAACTGCACTACCAGAACATGTAAACCTTTATTTCTGTACTTAGGCCTTCTTTTTTTTGGCTCTTTTTCAGCTAAATACAATTATTTTACTAAAGAGACCTCAGCACATTTCAATATGCATGAGCTTATGCAGAAAGACTTCTCAACCCTGGTCTGTAATAGTGGGATATCCTGACAAAGAAATCACAGAAATATTTTACAGGAAGTGCCCTCAAGAAGTAATCTAGTCCTTTTTCCTACTATAAATCTTTTTAGATCCATTTGTATAGGATGTTGTATAAAAAGTGCAGTGAATGTTCTAGAAAATCCCTGCTACTCTCACAGCATTTATTTTCCATTATGCTAAAATCACATGGATATTTTTCCTCTGATGTGATGGGGTATTAGAAAATATTTGTAAATCTCTTTTTTTTATGACTACCAATATTCAAAATGAGACAATTCTTAACAAGAGCTTGAAGCACCTCTCATTATAAAATATCACATTACACATTTATAAACTGCCTGTGCACATAGAGAGAAACAACTAAAAGGTAGCCTTCGGTCTGTATTTCTTTAAAAAAACAACTTTACCTACATTAAATCAGGATGTTAATTGATTCCATCTTTAAATCCACATGACAATGCAGATCTGCTTTGAAAATTGACATCCCCTCCAAGAGAGAAATCCACTTACTGGTACATACATCACACAGAAATCGAAAAGAAAGACTGCCAGAAATGAAACAGGAAGGATTAAGTTTAAGTTAGGTTCACTTCATAAGACGAAGTTAAAAGGGCAAGTAGCCTTTCTGTAGAGTAAAAACTCAGAGGGACAGTGCCTAAGGAAAGTGGTCTAGGCTAGCCTGTTCAGCTCTGGTTTCTGTAAAAGAACATCGAGTCATTGAGTAATTCAGGTTGGAAATTTCAGTCAGGTTGCTCAGAGTTTTATGCATTCAAGTTTTTTTTAAATTTCCAGGGTTGTGGATTCCACACCCTGTCTGGCAACGTGCAGCAGCAACACCCAACTCCATCCCTGCAGAGCCACAAAACTTCTGTTTCTACTGCTCAGCCCATCCCCACTTCCAGCCCCACACACTTCCTTCTCACTTTTGAACCGACTTAGGAGTTTCCTGTTCAACCAGTCTGGCTGCCTGCTGTGTACACCCATTTTCCTGCAGTTCTGGGTGACTGGTCCTTGTGCTTTCAGGAGGCTGGCATCCAAGACTGACCAGTCTCTGTGGCCCTTCGCCCTTCAGAGCACCCTCCCATGAATCACAGAATCACTGTAATTTGGGTTGGAAGGGCCCTTAAAGATTGTCTCGTTCCAACTGCTGTGCCATGGGCAGGGACACTTCCTACCAGACCAGGTTGCTCAGAGCCCCATCCAGCCTGGCCTTGAACACTTGCAGGGATGGGGCATCCACAGCTTCTCATGAGATCCTAGTTGCTGGCTGCCCGAACAAGCTGAAGTTCAGAGGTTTTAGTGTGCCACTTCTGCTTCTACTCTCTGCTTCTGATACTTCACTTTTGAGAAAAAAATGAAATATTAAGGGAAGAGCCAGTAAAGTTCAAATCATGCAAACCCACTCAATTTTTAAAATTGATAACACTAGATTAGAATTTTAGCTGCTGCATGGTATTACAGCCTGTTGTTTTCAGACCATAAAGGTGGCATAAGCTTACTCCTTGTTTCTCCAAGTATCAGTTTCCTTCGGGGAGAGAAAAAGGTGATGAAACATCTGCCACATTATGTCTATGACTGTGATATAGGTGCTTATGACCCGTGAAAGAGGAAAGAAGGAAAGTGGCCAGTCAGATTCTCCATTCTTGTGTCTCTGTGCTTGATAAAAGGTTATGGGTATTTAATTTATGAATATTTTTAGGCTGCCTTTGAATTTCTAATACCCTGAGATCTGTCAAGATATGTGCTGGCCATTCCTTGTGTTGTAACCCTCCCCAACCAGCTTCCTCCACGGAATTTCAGTGGGAGTACAGCAGATCTGCTTCCATCTTCCAAATGGAGCACCCCAAAAATTATAATCTGCTTTCTATGCTATGATATACCACAACATAATTCCAATTGCTTGCTCTTTTTTAACCCTCTGTCTCTCTACATATGATATAGAGCTCGTTTTCCTCCTCTCTTCACTGTGGGTTTTTGTGTTGTCCATCTCTCAGTTTACCTCTAGAGAGAAAAGTTTCTAGAGGGAAGATTTAAAATATAAAACGTTTTCATTCTCAGACTCAAACTCCTCTAAAAATAAGTGTGCTTCCCATCACCATTGAAGGATTTTTTAAAAAGTTCTCCATATGCATAAATCTATACATCTCGGGATTTGGGGATGTGTATTCTATTTTAAACAAAAGAAGAGGCAATTTAAAAAAAGAATCCAAATGCTGAAATTTGGAGCGAAAAAACTGGCACTTTATCAAATACAACCTATTTGGGACTGCCCTAAGTGACCAGTAAAGCATTTAAAACGTACTTGGTATTTGAGCTATTTCCATAAACTTTGGCCACATGCTAGAGAAGCCTTCCAGTTGTGGTTCCCAGGCACAGCACAGTTGTTTGAATTCATTCTTGGGCAATTCTTCTGAGGGTCAGTTTGCAGTAGTTCCCCCAACTGCTGGTGGCACCCAAGGGCACTGAAGCACTCTTGGTGTAGATAGCTTGACCACATTGCACCAGGACTGCTGCAACTCAACGGCCTCTGACCGCCGCAGAGCTACAGGCACTGGCAGCACAGTTGAGCCCTGCTTCCTGTGATAAAAGCAAAATGCCAGGGAGGAAAGGTCAGAGAGAGACTTCAGAAATTTCTGCAAGGAGAATGGTTTCACAGAAAGAAAGGAGTGGTTTAACAGAAGATTCTGGGTTGGAAGGCGCCCAAGGAGGAAGGATCATGGAGTCCAACCCTTAAGTGAATGTCCCGTACAGGGATCAAACCCGCAACCTTGGTATTATTAGCACCAGGCTCTGACCAACTGAGCTCATGTCAGGGTTTTCATTTCTGGACTTGAACTCAGTAATATTCTTCCTTACATTGTGGGTTTTCCATAAGGATCTCCTGGTTTCCTGAAGGAATAACCAGGCTTGAGAGGGAATGGCTGAAGGTGGTATAGCAACATGTCAACCCCCTTTTTTCCACGTTATAAATTCAGCTGCCTTGGAGGAAACCACCTCATGACTTGGAGTACTTTTGGATAAACATTAATAATAACAAATTCTAATTGGTCATTATTGCTTGAACAGAAAAGATCAGATTTCATTTTCACCAGGAGGAAATGAAAATGTCATGTACTGTAATATGACAGGCATGGAATTTACAGTAGTGATATGTACTTGTAATTACCTTTATATGTGTAAATGCACACAAAGCAGAACACCAGGGAGGCCATTTTACAACAGATTTAATCAAGAGAACATCTATGTCTCCTCATAAACTTACCTAACCAACTTTGAAAAAAGAATGGAGTTGATTAGACAGGTTAATGGGGTGATGTCTTTATAAATGACAGATGGCCATGTTAGAACAGAAAGTTGTTCACTCTCCATTTTTTATTTTATTTTATGAGACTCTCTTACTTTTTTTTTTTTGTTTTACTTATGAAAGCTTTGCTCATACATTTTTGATTAGCAGTGTTTCACTGGAGAAAAAAAGCAATTTCCAATGAAACTGAACTTTTAACTGGATGGATGTTGTCATTACACTTAAGTGGCAGTAATCAAAACTAAAATACAAAATTAATTTTTTGGAATTCCAGGTCTTTATAAACATCCTGACCTCCCCCCATTGGCCTGCAAATGGGGAAAAGTGCTTACAGATTTGCAAGCTCATAAGAACATAACAAAGAAATGGAAACATGCAGAAGAAAGCTAGCTTTTTAATGTATAGGGAACACATTAGTGGTGAATTTGGCAGAGTAATTAAAAATTACAATTGGAAAAAAGCAAGAGTTAATTAAGAATAATTTTTAAAATTATTATAATGCAAAATCAGCTATATTTTAAAAAAGTAATAATATCTACCAGGGGCACCTCAGAATGATTGAAGTGTAGGATATGGAACAACCTAGACTGTTCATCTTCCCTCAGATGTACAAGGTGTCTGGAAGTGAATCACACAAATAGAGTTAACTGAAGGAGGATTCACCAGGTTCCTACACAGAGGCCTCTGCCTGTGCTCTGGGATTCCTGGGCAGGCCTGAAGGGGAGGGTGTGCAGTACCTGAAGTTGCTGTTGAAAGCCTCTGTGGCAGCAGCAGTTCTTGGCTCTTTCCTGAACAGCACTTGGCAGTGGTCTGTGTGCCACCCCTGGCATGTGCCATGATTTGGGAAGCTCTGTCTAAAGATTCCCAGTGCCTCCTTGGCTGTTAGATAATCACAATCATGCAATTGTTTCTGCAGCATTCTCCCATCCCTCTTCTTCTCCCACATGAAAAAAAGTTCATTCCTAAATAGACCAAGAATTAAGAAAATATGATCTGCATTGCTAACCTTCTACTCTTTTCCTTGTCCTTTGGCATTTTTCACTGACCTGAAGTGTACAACTTCATCTGATGCGGATCATTGACTAAAACAATCCTCTTGAACACCTCTCTAGCCTTCCATGCATGAATGTGAGAAAACCAAAGTCTTCCAGGAATGTTTTCTCTTGAAAATTTCTCTGTGAATTTAGGATTTATGAGAACTACTAAAATAAGTTTTAAAAAACCCTCTAGATCTTTGAGGCCTTTTTGCATTTATCAGGATTGTAGTACCAGAGCCAGAGTGAAACGACACTTACGTACCTTTGTGAAACTCTGCAGCAGATAGCAGTAATGAAAGGCAATTCTAGATACCCAGACAGGATAATGTGGCTGCAGTGCATCATAGTCTGGATCAGAATTCTTGCAAGTTTTTCAAGTGCTAGGATACTGATGGGGCTTTTTTATTAAACTGCAATAACATATCACAAGTTTAATTTCATTTATCTGGCCATATGTAAATCAATAGTTTCTACAACGGCGTCTAATCCTCATTAACAGAAATGGATCAGCTTATCTCTTAGGTAGGTGAGTAGGTGGCTGGCAGCTGCGGAGATAACAGTGGTCTTGTTTTTACCAATAACATTGTGATCAACAGTTTGGGGTGATCATTTGACATCATATTTAAGTCACCATACAACTCCATCGACTCATCCCACAATTCACCTCTTATCAACATGAAGAAGATGAATTTCACACAGAGTATTCATCGAGGCAACAACTGGGACTGGCTTCGTGTTCCTTGTTGCTACTTCCACGGATTAATTGCTGTAACATCAGTAGCACCTCTTATCAATGTATTACCATCCAGTCAAGTGTCACCAAACCAAGATGGACATAATACTATGGAGATCGTTTAGATCTATCTTTGCTCAATTAATTCCTTAATTCTATCTCCTCATTTCACCTTAATTCTATGTCCTAAAATCAGGGTCCCTGCTGCCAGATTGCAGATTTTCTACAGATCTCCTATTTCCCCAGAGTTAGCTAGATGTTCACAGCATTTTGAGTTGGAAGTACTTTTTTTTGTTTTCAGTTGGTGCTAACTGGAGTAATCGGATCAGTGGCGAATCGCTGGTTTCATAAATCTAGTGGGGATAGGATATAGGGGATAATACAGAAAGGATTATGCAAAAGATTTGTATCTTCAGGAAATACTGGCTTCCACAGTGCCTGGTGCTTAACAATAAGCTACTGTTTCACAGCACCTGGTTGCTTTGCAAAGTAGTCAGTTTTAGTGCCTTGATATGCAAAATACCACAGCTAATCCAGTCAGACAATCCTTGATCACTTTGTGGCTCCTCTGAGTAAGTAAATAAGTAAAAGGATGTTCCTTGGTGCACAACTTCCAATAATGTAATGAAAGACATTGCAGGTTGGTAAAACTACAATCTTCTAAATATTTCATTCCTCTTTCCATTCTGTTCCTAAAGCAGGAACAGATTCATTACTGCTCTGTACAGACTGTCTCCCTTTACATTTCCTTGCTATTGATTTCTGTTTTCCTAAAACAGGCTTAGTCCCCATTCCTTTCACTTTCTGCTGTTCCATCCTCTGTTTAATTCACCTCATTATTTTTGATATTGTCCTTCTCCTTCCTTCTAAAACATGAATATCACCTTCTCTTCCTTGACCTGCTCATCCTCCTACACACAGCCCTATTAAATTTCCTCCCTCCAACAGAGCCTCCTTCCTCTGAATCCTAGAAAAGCATTAATTCAGGAGGAGCTATATTGAAAAGAAAATGAGGTAGCAAAAAAAATGTGTGACAGATAAAAATATAAGGAATTACTAGTTATAATAGAAAGGTTCCAGGTGAGCCAAAATTAATACAGCATTGAAAATGTACATAAGATATTTTAAAAAAGAAAACCAAATACAGCACAGATTTTCAGAGATTCCCCCTCCCCCTTATTTTCTTTCCTTTTTGTGTAGCTACCACTTGCTACGTGGTCTCTGGGAAACAATGACTTGGCCAAAATCCTCAGGCTTGCCTGTTCTCTTCTGGTTTTGCTTCAGTGTTGTGATCCAGAGAAGTACTAAAAGCCAGACAGAGATTTTATGGCTCCTGTGTTCATTACAGGAGCATCTATAACCTTTGTAGTTCCAACTGTTCAACAGAACTGAAAGATGGAAGCATCACAGTGTGTACCAACAGTGAGCTGTTTCTATAATAATAATAATAATAGTAATAATTCAAGTTTTTGTTACTCATTCCTTGCTGTGATGTAGCACAGGCCTGTAACTGCATTTACTCCACAGATCTTAATCCAGCCTCAGTGAGAAGCAATTTGTTGGGGATTTCAAAACATTCTCTGAGATCATACTAGAGTTTTATGCAGAAAACCTCTCATAATCCCTCTCAAAACTCTAATATGGAGCTATTTCTGGATCTTATGCTTCTTTTGGACCAGGCTTGGCTGGAGAGTTTGAACAGTACATGAAAAAGCTGCAGTGCAAGCTGTATGTGATGAGGGAAGTGTTGGGAACAGCTGCTTCCACAGGCTCATGGAATCCTTTGGGTGCAACACAGCAAGGCAGGTAAGAACAGGTGCAAAAACACCTCCCTCCAGCACACTCTGCAAGTGTACAGATATCTGATCTCATGAATTTAAACTTGGCTTTCAGAACAGGGCCCAAGTGAAGAAACATGATTTGTAGTGTCTGCCGTTTGCTCATGTCAGGCACCTTTGTTTTGCCCAAAACCAATGTAGGGTTTACTACCAAAGCAGAAAACAAAGCAAACATGTCTTTCAGTGCTGCCAGAAGCCGGGTTCTTAAGAGGACTACAACAACAACAAGCACATCTTTTAGTACAAAAGTGGGAGTGGAAAAAAAATGCAAACAAAATAAGGGTGCAGAATCAAAAGGAAAGGCAAGGACTGCTCATTAAGAGTAGTGCACAATGAGGTGTTTAATGAATTTATTCAGAATTTGCCGTGGTAGAAGTTCCTGAGATATATCCTGATATAACTTGCATAGTGTAAGGAATTACACTGACATTTTGAAGACTCCTTCTAGGTTAAAAGAACCAAAGAAATGAGGTAAAGTAGCTTCTTCAGCTCAGTGCCTGCATAAATTCCTTCGAGAATGGAAATGCATTTTCCAATGCCACCTAGCTGAGACTCATTAGACATTCATTTATTAATTCAGTTTTTTTCAAAACACTGATAGCAGCAATCTACCAATCATGAACACATGATGCAGACAAATGAAGAGTTATACTGATTATACTTGTAAAGCAAAATGAGAAAAAATCACTATATTCATTTTTAAAAGTACATTATAAAAATGTAAAATCCTACATTATAAAAATTCACTGAAGTATATTTAAAAAAATAAATAATGCCATCTAATACATACTGCAAAAACCTTCACACCTAATCAAAAAGAAAGGAAGGTTCCTCTTTAGGCAAGGCTGATCTTTGTTTTGGGATGACATTGCTCTCTTGAATTGCTATGCTCTCTGCAGAAATTGAGAGGACCTCTCATATTTAAGGTGAACAGTATTTAAAAGCAGCTTTTTAATTTGGATTTTAATATCTAGTCAAGGATTTTTAAAGAAGCTCTAAATCACAGAATCAGAGAACCAGTCAGGTTGGAAAAAACCCTTTAAGATCATGGAGTCCAAGCATTAACCCAGCAGTGCCAAGTCCACCACTAAACCATGTCCCCAGGTGCCACATCCACACGTCTTTTACATGCCTCCAGGGATGGTGATTCCACTACTTCCCTGGGCAGCCTCTTCCAATGCTTGATAACCCTTTGATCCTAATAGCCAATCTAAACCTCCCTGGCACAACCTGAGGCCATTTCTTCTCATCCAGTGCTCAAGATTAAGAAGCATTTGGTCATAAAAAGTTATAAAATTATGTATTATTTCTCTTCCCTCAATTTGCTTAAAGGCAGAGTATTTAATTGCTAAAAGGTACTTAGTTTAAAACTTTTTCTGACATTGCTTGGTGTCATGAAGCCTCCCCAGACCCCAACAAAACTGAACATCAATTTAGTTGCACTGTGAAAGCAGAAGGAAGTTATGCATTCTTATCCTATACAAACTAAATGGGGGCTTTTGCATAAAAGATCTGATCCCTGAGCACCGTTCAGATTTATCTGCAGCAATTTAAAGGGTAATGACTCCAGTTGCTAAAAATTACTCTTACAACAGATGCAATGGAGCTGGCAGTGGTTCTGTTCCTCAGCTACTGTACTTCACTCCCCCACCAACTATTAACGCTCATTGAAAAGACCCCCAGGGCTTCTCTCCCCCAGCTCCCTGAGGCTCTCCTCCTACACCAGATGCTTGGGTTTCTTCACCATCTCTGGGGCCTGCTCCAGGACCTGCTCCAGTGTGCCCATATGCCCTTTGTACTGGGGAGCCCAGAATAGGACACAGCATCCCCAGGAGAGTCTGATCAGTGCTGAACAGAGGGTCCAGAAGATTTGAATAAAGCTTCTAAACCAGCACCCACAGTAATACTTTAAAGGTTATTTAAAGAGAAAGTATAATTTTTCTTAAAATGGAGTTTAGAGACTTTACTAGTACTTTCCATAAAATCTTATGGAGTTCATTCCCAAGATGGGGTTTAAATTAATTTTTAATCCACACTTTCTGATCTTTCTTTTGGGTTGTAAGGTTTACAGAAAACTTCTGTCATTTTTTATTCCCTTAGCTCAACACTTCCAGTTTGCTTGTGGGAGGCAGAACCAGCCACACTTGTAGCCACACTTGGAAAGCTCAGGACGACAGCGTTTACTTCCAATTCTCAGCTATCTTTTAAATAATTTTTACCTAATCTAATCTAGTCTGTTTCTCCAGATCTTTGGTGATGGGTTCTTGGCATGGTTGCTTGAACATAAACCCAGCCCAAGTGGAGATCAACAGGGTCAGCTGAAGAATTTAACACTGATTTTAGCTGGTTGAACAATCAAATTAAAACAATTGTCTGTGGAACTCTAAACTGGCAGTCTGCTGAACTTTACTGGCCTTGACTAATGCACATCCCCCCCTGCCTTTAACAATAAAGGCCAGTCAGGGAGTATTTATTTATCTGTAAGGAAATACAGGAAGATCTGACAGGATTCAATGTGACAATGCTGCCTTCACTGGCAAGCTGGATTTGCTGGCTATTGAAGTAAGCATTTTAGATGAAAACATCTGAAATCTATTAAGCTGGATTTTTTGCAATTATTTTATTTTATTTATTTTGTTTCTAGTGTGATGTTAAAGAAGAAAGCAGAAAAATAGTAACAACAAATGTTACATTCTCTTTGGATAACAGGAGAGGCCACAAAAAGAACTCATACTCCAAGTCACTAGGTATGTAAAAAATTCCAAACATTATTTCATTTCTGCTCTTGCCTGGTGGCGAATAGCCTGATGGAAATCTTAAAGGCCGACCATGGAGACAGAGATATCTTAAAAGCAGGCAGATAAAACCAATGTGTTTGTGTACTTAGCCAGCTTAAAGGCTCAAATAAAAATTTTATCTTCCTTAAAAGAGAGAAGGTAATACTTCAGCAAACTACAGGTGACTCAGAAAGACAGGGAAGCTCAAGCAGTAGATGTGAGGAATCCAAAACATGCATGAGAAATGCTGGCAGCAGCAAACTCTAAGATTAAAATTTCAACATTACACAGCATTGTGTAGCCACAGAAGATCACTGTAGCTTCGTAGAGACAGTGTCAACATTACAGTTCTAAACATTTCTCGTTCTGAGGAAGAAACTGCAGATGTTTGCTGCTCAAATTAGAGATTACCATCTCTCTCTAATAACGTATATGTATGTATGTAACTAAGGAAAATGAGAAAAAGGAAAAAAAGGAGTTTAGTCTTTTCTTAGGACTTGGAAATTCAAACAGCAGAGCAGCTATGAAATGTTCTAGTCTTGACATGCACTCTATAGATAAAAGTAACAATGTGAGAAAATTACGTAGGAAGGGAATGGAACAAGCATTATAATGGAATGTATCTTGTCTTGAGTGCCTCGTATTTTTTGCCCCAAAACCATGGGAAATTTGATACCTACACACACTAAATATGGCACTCTTAAATCAGGCTACAGGCAAGTTAAAATTTTATATGATGTTGATAATAATAGGAGTATTAATAATACAGATAGTATAATAGTTAATATTAAATAATTACAGTCACATTTGGTATGCTTATAAGGAACATTGCAGATCACTTCAGAAAAGCATTTTCCAGAAAAATTGTGGTTTGAGTTTGTTTCTGCCTTTTTTGTGTGTGTAAACACAGTCAGGGAGGTGTACATGCAAATGGTTCTGTCCCAAACAGGGTGCAGTATCAAGTAAAAGGAGAAATTTGTATTTCCCATAAAAATGCCAGTTGTCCTCATTGGAAATTCTTTAATGCCAGATTTCAAAACACAGAAATTTTTACCAATTTAAAGATTCATTCCCTTTCCCTCCATAGAATTACAAAAATGACAGCTTTTTATATCATAGAGGATGTGAAGAGTTAAAATGTACATATGCTTATATTTGTTTTCTCTATTTGTCTGTCTGCAGGTTATGCTTGCATTCCTGAGATGGTCCTTCCTTTGGAAATCTTTGATGCTGCCATGTTGGCTGTGATACTTTGTTAATAAACCTCAAACACTTGTCTGTGTGTTAAACAGCTGGTACAAGACCCTACAGCCTTTAGAAGCGTGTCTAATCCTTATTAACACAGGCAGTCTCCTTAAAAATGCACAGTTGAAGACTCCTTGAAAGAAGAGTCCGGAGGAGCAGAACCTCCCACCACTTTATTAACAGATACTCAGGTTAATATCAAATAGATCCATTTAAAAGGTCAAACAAAAGAGATAGGATAGGATTGATGCCTACTTATAGCTCACATCACCCTAGGAGGGAGCACAAAAAGGGCAGCAGTTCTCATGCTTTACCCGAGTTGTACGTGGAGGTTCTGCCACCCACCCCGGGGCTCGGCGGGGGCTTCGGGGCGCCGCGTTTTGGCACTGCCGCCCCTTCGGGGGGACCTTTAGGGGCCGGGGAGCGGCTGCGACACCGACTCTGAGAAACAGAAACCGGCGCCGCCCTCACAGGCTTTTCACCTGAAGGAAGAGAGCGAGTTTTCCTTCCCTCATCCTGCTCCCTTTTTTCCTCAGCTCGTCACATCTGGGTGGCGTCTCTAATGACCCACATTCGTGTCCCCTGCACTCTCCAGGGAGCAGCGCCTGCAGCAGCAGGAGGAGGAGGACGAGGGGGAGGAAGAACGACAGCGCGCCCGCCCATGCTGGAGGTTTGGGTGTGGAAGCGGCTCACCCGCCTCCCCGGGGTCGTTCTGGCGGCGGCTGGAGCTGGAGCATCCAAACATCCTCTTCCCCCGCACAGCCGCGGTTTTCCTCCGGGATGGGTCTGCGAACGCAGAGCGCCCGGCTGGGAGCCCACTGTTCGGATGGGGTTTCTTTTATTCTTAAAACAAAACAAAACAAAACAAAACAAAAAAAACCCCAAACAAACCCAAACAAACAAACAAAAAAAGCAAAAAACCCCCTTCTCCAAAACCACCCCTCCCAAAAGAAAAAGAAAATTGCTTCAGGAGGGGCAGACTTCAGTTATTGAATAGGTACAGAACTCGGCCCTAGTGAGTTCTAGTGAGACAGCCAAGTCTGGAGTGCTGTCTCCAGTTCTGGGCTCCTCAGTACAAGACAGACAAGGAGCTACTGGAGGTNAGCTCGCGGTGAGTGCGAACTTGGCGGGGCGCTGCACCTGCCCGCGGCCGTGCCCGAGCGCAGCCGGGGCCGCGGCGGGCGGCAGCTGGGCGGGAAGGAGGAGCGTGTTCCCTCGAGGNGCACATAAATATCACAAAGGTGAGTGACAAGAGGATGGTGCCAGACTCTTTTCAGCGGCGCCCAGCGACAGGAACAACAGTAATGGCCATAAGCTAAAACACAAGAAGTTCCACCTCAACATGAGGAAGAACTTTATACTGAGGGTGGCAGAGCCCTGGAACAGGCTGCCCAGGGAGATCATGGACTCTCCCTCTCTGGACACATTCCAACCCCCCCTGGACGTGTTCCCGTGTCACCTGCTCCAGGTGGCCCTGCCTTGGGGGGGGGGGTTTGGGTCAGATGATCTCCAGAGGCCCCCTTTCCTACCAATTCAGTGATTCTGTGAACACTGCAATAGCGTGGGACAAGTTGTTGCGCGCAGCCTCGGGACCGGTCGGGCCCACGCGGGCGCTGCATCAGGTGAGCAGCGTCCCCAGGAAGGCGCGGGGATGAGGGGGACCAGGGGGACGAGAGGGATGAGGNGCAGATTAAACCCCTGAGGCGGGGGCTCGGAGCGCGGCGGGTCCGGGAACACTTCCGCGGGAACAGGCGTGAGAGCTCCCGGGGCCGCTCCCGCTGGGCGCGGGGCAGGGGCCGGGACGTGCGGGCTGTAGGCACCGCCTGACCAAGCTGACGGGCTCAAACACACCTCGGGTTGTCCTTCAGGGCTGCAAATACCTGTCCGAGGGCAGCGCTGTGACAGACGCCTCCTGCCGAGGAGAGAGAGCCGCGATTCCGAGGGCGCGTCCTCCCCGCCTGCCTGACACCCTCCCCCGCCGGACGCCGCTTTCCTCGGGAGCCGGAGCCGAAGGGAAGGAAGCAGAGGCCGCCGCTCACCTTCCCGGCTGACCAGGTCTTCCCGGAGCGGCGAGCGTGTGGAGCTGGCGCTGGAAGCCGTAGCCTGCGGTGAACTGGCCATGGCGAGTGAAGGCAAACAAGTTGTTCAGCCAACAGGTGATGATGGAGGAGGAGGAGCGGGAAAAGAAGGAAATGCTGCCCAAGGGGGAAGTGTGCTGCAGCCTTTGAATCCAGGAGTGCCCATCCGAGGCATCAAGATGAAATTCGCTGTGCTGACAGGACTGGTGGAAGTTGGTGAAGTGTCCAACAGAGACATAGTTGACACTGTGTTTAATCTGGTAAGTGGATTGCCTGTGTGAGAGGAAAGAACAGCACGGGTGTGCAGAAAGATCTGCAGGTTTTTGGTGTTATTTTTCTCTTAATAATTTTTTACATGATTACACTTTCACTATGCTGGATTTCAGCCATATTCTTTTTACTTACCACAGAAGCTGGGAAAAATCATGAGCCTCTTTATATACACACTTACACTTGAAACAACTCTAAGCATCCTTCTCCTTTGTTTTCCTCAGTGAAATTGTTGCTTTATTTAGGACTGAGAAGCGTATTGTTATGTTTAAACATTTAACAGGTGTACTCAACAAGAAAGTTAAATGTTAATTTAGTAACTCAAACTGTCATCAAAACACACATGTTGTTTTAAGTCAAAACAGTTTTTCCCGTGAAGATGTTTACATCTCTTTTTGCTTCCTGTTGGCTTTGGAAGTAGGCAGAACTTTCATGTTCCATGTGCAGGGGGTGAGGGTGTCAGGGAGCAGTTCATTCAAACATGTTACATAGTCTGCTTTTTGGGAAGAGTGGAATATGGTTTCAGTGTCCTTTTTTAATTACTGAATTAGGGACTCAACTGGTATTTTTTGAATGCTGTGTGGATGTATCTAATATTTCATAACAGATCTCACTAAACATTGAGGATACAACTTTCCTTGTCGAAGCTACAAACTTAATATATACCATTGAACTTCTTGGGCCAATTGCTTTGAATTGCATAATTTAAAGCAATTAGACTAGTTAATAATGTTTCCTTGATGCAGGAGACCAAATGTGAGGAGAAAAACTCTCATGCTTACAAGGATACTCTGCTATTACCAGAGGTCTTAAAACATCTCTAAAAACAATTACTGTCCCTCCTTCTTCCTTTGAGTGAGCTCTGACTCTAAAACAATGTGGTTTCTGACAAACCAGGAAGTGAGAGCATTTAATAATATAAAGGTCAGTAACAAGGAAAGTTGAGGCAGAAGTCGTACTGGTTTTTTATGCTGTTTGCATTTCAGTTATTTTGTTATTAGTACTCTTTGCTACATGCAAGTTTTAATGGTCACTAAGTATTTGTGTGCAGTGTCCGTTTCATATTTTTGGTGTTATCTTCTTGAGTTATGATAAATATTTCTTTTGGAATATTTTCATATTAACAGTGTAGTGCCCTAGATTGTTTGGATGAAAGTCTCAATACAGAGGAATGGTGGTAGTGACAAAAATAAAGTGCAGATCAGAAGTTTCATGGATGCTTCAAGTATGAGGAAGTGATTTAAGTTACTTGGAGTCCACTTGACAATTGTCCTGGACAAAACCCAGTGCTCACATATATGGACATGAGGTTCAAAAAGAAATTCTGGTGAATAGTTTAGAATTTAGGCCATTTGTGTGAGGGGAAATTGTTCATGAGCGTGTTAAATTTTACTCTGTTTCTAGTGTGGTCTTTTGAGTAGTGTGCTGGAGGTGTATTTTATGGCAGCAGTGGAAAGAGATTCAGCAGAATAATCAAAAATGTGAAAGCTCCTTGATTCCTGTTCTGCTCCATTTTGGACAAGAGAGGATCAAAAACTTCGGTGCAATTCAGAGTATCCTTGATTTTAGATTTAAGAGTTCTGGAGAACTTGACCCGTGAACTGCATTTTCCTGGATCTTCATTTCCCAGATAGACAGGGGAGAGTTTCTGGCCTTTGAAATTTTTGAAACTGTGTTCTCACTTTTTCTGCGAGTGAAACAGCATCCCTGACCTCTCTGAGAAGATTCCTCAACCATTTCAGCCCACCTGCCTACATGTGGGAGGCTAAAGGTCATGCTCATGCCCCACGTTATTTTATCAGATGATGGGTGTCATGACACGACCAACAGTTTGGTAGTAAGGACACTTTGCCTGGGTATGTGAGAGCAAAATCCAAATTTTGGGGCAATATCAAAAATAGTAGGCCTCTTGATTTCTCTGAGTCCCAGGAAAACATCAGCTAGCTGGCAAATCAGCTGTTTTGGAAGAAGATGTCTCAAGGTTGAGTTGAAGTGCATGAAATGCGTGAGAAAATCAACCAGCCAACAAACTTACAGTTTTTGTTACAGAAAGCCATTAATTTCTAGATTTTTTTTTTTTTTGATAAAAACTGTGAAGCTGACTTTTTAATGTAGCTTTTTGGGATATGAGGGATATGAAATCTCCCTACAAAGCAATGCTCATTCATCTATCATGGACTTCTGCCTCTGTTCATTTGTTACCTGTGACCATTTTGTCAATTAATGCCTCTGAAATCATACTGACCAGAATTTAAGGCGTGTCAAGTACTGGTTAGCAGTGGTGTACTTATTTTCCTCTGTGTGGGTGTACAGAAAATCTGTAACTTTTATCTGAAAAGGTGACTCCCAGCTCTGGCTTTTCTGGTAGTTTGTTTCCCAATCGCTTTCAGAGCGTGTTTCCTTGGGTGTGTGCGGGTTGAGCTGGGGGTATGACAATCATGCCGTGATCGGATGTTGCTGGATGGGGTTGAGCCCATCGTATCCCCTTCTGTTTGGTTTCACTCTGTGTGGTGACTCACAGCTGCAGTACCTCAGGGGTGGGAGCAGAGATCTGCTAGCCTGCTGCTTGTGCTTTGGAAAGAGGACGCCTGCGCTCTCTGGGGTGTTTTTCATCACTAAACTGAGGCATCTTTACACCAGAGTGAAAGGAGAGCTGGGCAAATCTGGGTAGAAAAGTGGTTTAGCATATTTATTCTTTATAGCATAACCACCCTCAAACGTGAAGAGATTAGTTTTTAAACAGGGTAGTTAGGTGCCCTAATTTTAATTTCTTGAAAAAACATATTGCTCTTAGTTATGCCCTTCCAACTCGCTCTAGCATCTGGAGGTTATGTAGAATTTATTTCTTTGTGATGGAGAGTCAAGAGAAGCCCAAAGTGTTATCTTGATGTTTCTCATCTTTAAGTATTTAAGAGATGGTCACATTCTATAGGTGAAAGACTCAGGAGGTCAAAAATCTAAAGTGCACAGTAATTGACCTGCTGCTTACTAAAGAAATTTAAGCCTCTGTAGTTCTGATTACTCGAGCAAATAAGTTGTTCACTTCAGCAGTGTTGGATCTTGGAGAGCCACCTCTAACATTTTCTCTGTCCAGCAGTGTAACAAAGTGCTTAGTGAGCTCACTTCTAGCATCAAAACTCTACTAGTCTCGTTTTATTGTCTTTGGAAATTCTACTCCTAGAAGTATACAAGTTGATCTGCTTTGTTTTGGTCAGTTTTCTCAATGAACACTGTTTTCCAGCCCACACTGAATATGGCTTTGTATATTTCAGCACCTCTTAAAAGTGAGAGGGAAATAGGGACTTTCAAGAAGCTGATTATTCTGTGAAAAACTTTGAAAGCACGTTCTTGTTCAAGTATTAGTCTGTTCTGTTACTTTTTTTGACAGACTAAGCTAAATTGTGGATATATATTCCTTATGCATTGTGAATTTTATCTTTAATTGACTTTGGGCAGCAGTAACTCCTTGAATTTCCTTTGTGTACAGATCAGGTGAATTCCTGTTCATTACCTCATGTTTGCCCCCCTTAGTTTATTAAAATAAAAAACCCTCCTGGCTGGAGAGGATGATAGAATGGAAAAATAAATTACTTACAGTGGGATCTGTTACTAACTTAAAATAGCTCTAAGCTGGTTTGTTTTAAAAAGCTTTAGTTCTTCTAACTGTTTTATTGAATATAGTATAGATTGTTACTTGATTTGGTTCATTTTTTTTCCCTCAGTCTGTGTTGCAAAGACTTCTTTTTTCCAAATTTCTCTTTGGTGAAGAGAATATGCTGTTGCTTCTGATTATGTTCATGGATTATGAGGTCCTCACCAAGAGTGAGAAAGTGCAAATGAGAAAGAAATACAAGTTTTTATCACCTTTGGAGGAAAAATAATAGATCTGAGGAGCAAAGACTAAAATTGCTTTGTAAATTTAATTTGTCAGCTCTTTCACTTCTGCCAGACTTTACTAAAACCACAAACAAAAAATCAACCTAACTTAAAAAAATTCTTACACGTTACTTTCCTGCTGATACAACAGGTTTCTAATTTGGATGGTTTTGGTGCACTAATGCAACTAGAACACTATAACTCATAACGGTTTTTGTGAAGTCTGAATTCCCCTTTTTTCATCTCTGGTCACAGACTTGCTTTGCATGTGTCATGTTGTAGAAAACCCCCAAAGCTAATGCTGATAGAATTAAATGTATTGCAGTAGTAAAAATCCACCATAAATGTCTTTATGCATTCCTTTCAATGCACTACTGTATGTTTTTAGAGACTTTATTTTCTACATAAACTTATCAATGCTGATTGCAAGTGAGAGTAACCAAGTAACTTCTAGAATATCACTGAATATTGTGTATTTCTTAATAAATGCAGTCTTCCTTAGTAGCTTCCCAGTAAGTACACCTCTGGCTATGGTTATCCCAGTTCAGTCACTTCTGTCCACTTACAGTATAGATGATAAGGTAAGTCTGTGGCTTTAGCTGAGTCAGGCTTGTAGGTTTTTTTTTTTTTAAATCATAGTAAATTGAACAGTCAGCTGTCCTAGTGGTCATGCATGGTTTTTACATATTGAAGTGATGCACATTGGGTTTTTTTCAGGTGTTGATCCAACTTGGACATTACCTTGTAGTTAGTGGAAATATCACCCTACGTAGTAGGTGCAGTAGCTGAGGGAAATTCTGTGGTTGGGTGAGAAAGGTATGGAATGTAGTGAGATGGGAATGGCAGTCTTTAATTAGGCATGCTAACAATTCAGAAGAAAATAGTCTAGGCTCTGAAGAGGAGCTGATTTGTACTTTGGCTGTGGTATCAACTCACTTCTGTAACTGCAACTTAAAACACACTGTAGGACAACAAAATATTGAGGACAAAATCGTAAACACCACACAGGAGAGTGTTCCGTTTTGCCTACTCTTCCTTTAACTTGCCAAATTTTTTTGTGTCCAATCTGAATTTTCAAGTGTCTGTGAAAGCCTGTGAACGTGTTCTGTGTTTTCCAGCAGTGTTGGCATCCTGTACTGACATCAGTGGGCTCTGTACAAACATAAAACTGAAAAAGCATGGCTGAACTGGGCGTTTATATGTATCATGTCTTAATAATGCAATATTGGTTAGACAATTTTTAATCAGCAGTCTGTTCTACAAGGAAGCCTGCTCGAAATGTGTTCACAGCGTGGCTTAGAAGTCCCCTTTAGAGGGGAGCACATCAGTTCAGTGACAGATTTTTCTAGGTGGTGTCTGGTAACAAAGAACAGGGAGTCAGGTTTCTGTTGCAGTTGCTGTGCTGTCTCTGGATAGTGTTTTGTGCTGCTTCTGCCAGACAGTACTGGGCTGGATGGACCATGGGCCTGACCCAGTAGTGCAGAGAGCACAGCAACCTAGGGGCCATATGGACTGGCTCAGGGAAAAGCATCTGCGGATTAGGGAATAGAATGAAATTAGTCAAAAGCATCAGGGAAGCAGGTGGATGGCATGTCAAGGTTGCCACAAAGGCTGGACATGGCAGAGTGATACAAAAATAGATAATTATAAATGCATGTTGAATCGGCACGCTTTGGTTCACTCCTCCAATAATCTCTTTGAAGATGAGTGTGAGTGAAGAGAAGGCTTTTGAAGTTGCTGTTTTGACTGAACACTGGAGGTTGAGGAAAATCGAAGATGAAGTATTTGCTCAGTTCTTTTCTGAGGTAGTGTTGGTTTCGTACAGTGTTCAGTACTCGGTGGCTACTCAGGTGTACTTTCAGATGCTGAAGTTTGCTGAGAAGTCCCAGTCTTCTGAAAATCATTAAGCCTGATTTTTTTTTGGCATATTTGAAGTCTGATGAAAGATAAAAATGAGCTTTGTCTGTGGTTTCATTCACTATCTGTGTATTTGTTTTACCACCTCTTGGTGAACTTGGGCTCATTCTGAGCCATCTCTCACTTGACGTGGTGCTCTGACCTTTTATTTTTTGCTAGATAAGTTGGCAGCTTAAAGCACTGATAGCTTCTGTCTTCATGCAGTCATCAAGTTCTTTATGAGCCTTAAGGAGGAAGCTTTAATCCATTGCACAGATGAAATAAGCTCTGCAATTTAGTCACTGGAATGTGAAATAGCTTCTTGCTACCTTTGGTGTTTCTGTCTTTTTCTGTCTTCTTTAAAAATCTATTCTGTCAAATTCAGTCTTGCGTGCATTAAATTTATGCATATCTTTTTAAAGAACTTCTATTTATTTTAAATGGGTCAATCTGGCAGAAAGTTTTTGTTCATAATCACTAATTACAGTTAGCTAACTTTCTGCTGTTCAAGTGTCTTCCCCAGCCCCCGGAGGCCTTGCTGGCCTCTTCACAATGTTTTGCATAATGGTTTTTGGTATTAGCTTGACCTAATTACTAATGTCCTAATTTAGATTACATTTCTGCTTTAACTAATTCTGGATTTTTCTGGTGGACTTGATATCAGGCTAGAGCATATTGCTGCCCATCCAAAAGCTAGTTTGGCCATTTTTATTTGACTCTGGGAAACCCTCAGGCTTTGTCTGTGAGCTCTGGCCACTTGCCAGGAGTCTGAGGGCTTCCATGAATATGCGTAAAACAGGATACTATTGCCACCTGCTTTTTGAATGCTCCATGTGGCCAGTGGAGACCAGAGTTTCCAGCATGCAGTGCTCTGTGCTTAGAGCAGATAGCAATCGAGATGCATCCTTGCACGACTGCTGTAATCAAATTCACCAAACGATGATGCTGCAGGAGTTGCAGTAATACCTTTCCCTGAGACACTGGAGGCTTTGTGCTGGCACTGAGAGCCTGGAATAATTTGTGAAGAGCTTGCGTTGCCACAGTGCTTTAGATTCCAGAGCTTCACAAATAGGCATAAGTAGTTTCTAAATAGAAACTAATTTGTGGAGAAGAAAAATCTAATGCCTTCTGTTGCACTGGATTCCCCTAGTAGTAACTGGGGAGCTGGGAGCAGCTATGTCCCAGGCATGATTTTCTTGTTAATAGCTGCTTTGAGAAGATATTTAAATGAGAGTTGCTAGTGGGAATAGGATGTGCTCTGTTGCCTCCTGTAAATGCTCCAGGAGTTTGAGCTGCAAGTCTCTTTACTGCAGCCTGCATATGAATAGTTTTGTTGATGTTTTTGTATTCTACATATATCTAGGAAAAAAAATTCCATATGCATTAATGCAGAAAATTCAGATCGTTTTTTATGTGACTGAAAAGCTGGAATTGAATTGTTCAGGCAAAAACCTCTTCTCCTTTGTTGATGCAGCTGAAGAAATCAATACTTGAAGAGCTACTGGGTTATCTTTTCCTTTGCAGTTGGAAATTAAAACCAGAGTAACTGTAGGACTCATCTGTTCTATAAAAGTGTGTTATGTGTGTGTCAGCATCTCCCCTTTTGCCATCAGCAGTCGTTCTCCTGAGCGTGGACAGAAATTATAGAGATAAATTCACTAAATGGAGTCTATTCTATTTGCCCTACTTAGATACTCCAAATTTCTAGGTTTGTTCTGGACTAGCCCTGTAAAACAGTAACTGTAAAAATGCATAGGGTGACCTGTAGCTTATTTATTCTCTCCTTGGGAATGCTGAAAGACAAGAGGCACCAGGAAGCAGCAGGTAAGATGGTAACTGCAACGGGAGGGCAATTTCTGTAATAAAAGACCAGCAAGAGAACCAGAAGCATCTTGCAGTGAGCTGGGAAACCTGTGATTATGGAATCCAGGATGCTGAATGTTTGCTTGATAAACCCCTTACAAAGTGGTTCTTTTATCAAACTGTGTATGTTTGGGTGGGAATTGTACTGGCTGCTTTCCCAAATGTGATTAGGATGGGGGTAGGTGGGGAGTGAGGTAAACCCTGTTGCTGTAGAACTGCTGAATAAAGGCTTTGCAGATCCTGCAACTTTTAAGTTTTAGTAGTCTGTTGTTAGAGCAACTTTTAAGTTGTGCTGTTTGCACTTCTTAGTATTAAAACAGTCCCAAATTTGTCCCCCCCTAAGGACAATTGTTTTTTACATGATTATTAAAGATTGAGGTGGGTCTTGGAATCAATCAGTGCTTAAAAAAAAACAACCAAAAACCACCACCACCAAAAAAAACCCCCAAAAAACCAAAACCACAATCCCCCTACCTCCAAAAAAACTCCCAAACCCAGCCAAAAAACAACACTCTCCCCCCCTCCCCCACCCCCTGCTGCCCATAAAACCAAACCCAAAAGGTTTTTTTTATGTGGAATCATATACTTTAGTTACAAAATGTGGCCAGTGATACCAAAGTAGAATTGCTGATGAGCCTTAAAACAATGCAACTGAGGGGAGGATAGGAACCAAATGACTAATGTTGTGAGTTGTGCATGACTGTTAAATAAACAAATGGAAACTATCAGTCCAGTCAGCATCTGCCTCCTGCTAATGTTTTTGTTGAAACTAAGCGTGTGATTTGTCTCTACATGTGGTTGTGAACTTGATTGAAAAGAACTTGCAAGCTTTTTTTTTCTCCCTGTATAATGGGAGCTTACTTATGCTGTAGGATTTGGTTCCAGTGTATAATTTAGGTGCCCTAATGCCTGGCTTTTAGGTATCTCATATGGAGTATGAAACTGAGTAACTGTGACTGTGTTTTTTAGAATGTATTTTGAACCACCAAACATGAGATGGGGAGCTGTGTATGTTTAATATATTGCTGCTGTTACAGAATGGGAGAACACCTGAGATGCCGGGAATGGGTATTTCAATTGAAATTGCTGAAGATTCTCTGTCCAATTTATAATGTATAGCTGAGGGTCACCTTCTGAAGCTATGATGTTCTTAATACTTCAAATTTCCTTGATTTAAACAGGGTAACAGGGGTGCCCAACTCAACAGTAAAGTGCTGTGAAAAGAGGTCTCATGATCAGAAACTGTAGCAGTGGTTTTCCATCTTTATATGAATCAGTAAATGCTTGTGGGGAAATTACTGCCTTGTTTCCTTGCCCATTTCTTCCTTAAAAGTAAGGTCCCAATTTTGTGCCATGCCAGATTATCTACTGCTTAACCTCACACCAGGACACTGCTTTGTCCTTTCTGTGCCCCCTTGCCTCCTCCTCCATGACCTGGCACCTACTACCTTCATCCTTGGCTGCAGAACTGAGTCCTGAGCGTTCGCTGGGATCTGTAGTGGGCTGGGAATCTGTGAATGCCCCTGTGTGCTGCAGTTGCTGTGGATCAGCTGATTGGCAGGAGCATTGCCTTGGGGAGATGTTTATTCCATGACTTATCTGAGACCTGGTGCTGAAGACTTGTGCCCTTCCTTTGTACTGCTTTTCTAGTGGAATATATTTGGCTCTTTGGGAGTTTTGCTGGCTTGGTAAAGTCTCACCTCTGTGGGAAGTGAAAGCCACCCTGATTTTTCTCCTTAGTAGGAAGAGATTCAAATTGCCATTTGTCAGGAGTGCAGAGTGAGGGTGCTGTGAATGACTTCTACAGGAACACTTGTTAACACCTCTTCTGCAAAGATCAGGCTCTTATATGGCAAAAAATACTGGATTCTTGAGTATGGGGAGAAGGCACAGAAAGAAACAAGTGTCAGACCTTGTGGTTAAGATGTTTGAGTAAGGTTTTCTAGTCACTCATACATGACAGGGAAAGTTTGGAGCTGACAGACAGTGGATTTCTTGCCCACATGTTAGGACTTTACTAAGGATTTCTTTGTAATGTACAAAATCCTGACTTCCTTCCTGGAAGGTGAACCCCTTCAGGTTAAGGGCTTTGTCCAGTGACTGAAATATCACTGGAGTTGCTTAGACATATTTCAAAAAGGTAGAATTTAGATGGCGGAAACTTGCGTTTCTTGCTTCGTGATGGTGCTGTCATTTTTCAGGCAAGTGATATCCCTGTTTCCAACTAGATCATGAGGAAACTGAAAAAAATGTCATATAACACTTCTTGATACAAGTTACTGTAGTGTATTGTCTGCCCCCTCCTCCAAAAAATAAAAAAAAGGCATGTGGTGAAAATAATTTTCACATTGTCAGATGATGTAGATGAGTGTAACAAGGAAACTTGTCAGTTCAGGCTTTCCCTCAGCTGGGTTTTGTGTGTGCAAATGGAGAAACCTGGAAAACTGGATACAAAGTGGAAATGGGGAAAAACCCCTGAAATTTCATTTGACTGCTGAGTTAGTCTTGATATCTTTGTTGCTGTTCTTTAAAGATGAATGTGTCTGTAGGGATTCTTTAATTAGTTATGCAAGGAGTTGTTGGGATCTCTTTCATTCCAGACATACGAATAGAAGTAGAGGTAAAAGTTGAGAGGTGCAATCAAGCTGCCCAAAGAAATTGTCACCAAAAAAATCACTCATCAACAGTTTAATTTAATCACTATAATTGTGCTGTTATAAAACTTGATTATAAACTATTTGTTTCAGATTCAAACTTCTGGATTCAAATCCTGACTATCTAAATGTCATGATCTTGTCACTATCCATCCTGTTAGGAAAGTTGTGACAGACTGGTGATGTTACCAGTGACTGGAAAAGGAAAACATAAGTCCCGGTGTTAAAAGTGGTGGGGGGGAAAAAGGAAGACCCAGGAAATTCCAGGCTGTTCAGTTTCACCTCTGTGCCTGACAGGATCATGGAGCAGATGCTCCTGGAAATTGTGCTAAGGCACTTGAAAATAAGGAGGTGATTGGTGACAGCCAACAAGGTGTCGCAAAGGGCAAATCATGCCTGATAAATTTGGTGGCCTTCAGTGATGGGGTTGCAGCACTGGTGGATGAGGGAAGAGCAGCTGATGTCATCTATCCTGACTTGTGCAAAGCATTTGGCACAACGTCCTCGTCTATAAACTGGAGAGGCGTGGATTTGATGGATGGACCACTCAATGGATAATGAATTGCCCAGAGAAGTTGTGGTGCCCCAACCTGTTCAAGGCCCGGTTGGATGGGGTTTTGAGCAGCCTGGTCTAGTGGAAGGTGTCCCTGCCCATGGCAGAGGGGATGGAACTGGGTGATCTTTGAGGTCCTTTCCCACCCAAACCACTTGGTGATTTTGTAATTCAGCAGTTCTTTGTTAATCTCTATGGGAAAACCCACTTTTAAGTACACAAGAGTGCCAGAAATTTGAGCTTAACTTCCATGTGGAGGCAGGGGGAGGGAGAGCTTTTGACTGATCCCATCTCTGCCATGTATTGTTTAGTGTCTGTGTTTTCATTTGCTCTGTAGCGTGACACTATCCTGTAGCTATTGCTGACATGTGGGGTTTAATGAGTGTTTCATGCCTCATTCCTGCTCTGGTAGCTGAATCCCTGTATCTTCCTGAACAGGATATTTCTGTGCATTTCAGTGTAGTAATGCTGCACATTACTGACAATGGGACTGGTCAGACATGGGTTTAATGCCCATTTTGCAGCATGCATGACATCTACCATGCAGAATAGCTCTTTAGCTCTGAAATACACTTAAAGTGTGTCTTTTGTGGGTTGGCAGTGCATTTGAGTTCTGTAGCACTGAGTGATCTTGATGCTTCAATTTCCTGTTAAAGTAGGTATATGGGGAAGGAGATGAGCAGCTTTAAATGCTCATTTATAGTAATTTTCCAGTTGGATGTTCAACTTCTCAACTTCTAAGAGCCAGCATTAATATTTCCTGTAGCTCTCTTGCTCACATATATGAGGCTAGAGTTGTAGTTAGAATTCTGTTTCTCAACTGTTAAAGAGTTCTGTTCACCAAGGATACTTCTAAATGGATTTGTTTGCCTGTGACCTTACTGTGCAAATTGGAAAGAATGCTTGAATGCACATATGGATTCTTAAAACAGATATTGATCATTATGACAATGGGATCGATGCAGAGTAAAGGATTTCTCAATTGCAGTAATTGTATGTGCAAATTTCTATATTAAAAGGTGCATCAACCTCAGTCTTAATATCCAGAATTTTGAAGGCAAAGATGCTTTTGTTTAGGAAGGTTAATAATTTGGCCAAGAGGAGCTATTGTCCATTATGAGCATGCACTCTGTCTCTGGTTAAATTAACCCTGATGTCAAGGAAAACAGAATAATCAAATGTATAGATGGCAACTATAATTATCAAATACTAGTTATCCAAGCAATGTGTTTTTCATCTTCAGGCAGTGTTTTGTTATGTGTGATGTAGTCGTGATCTCTGTAAGGTGTTTCCATGTTCTGGTGCTGGGACCCTGTAAGGTATTTATACAGTCAGATGTATACTGGAAAAGATGTTGAGATAATTTAGAAATTGCTCTGAGGAGCCAGTGGTTCATACATTAAGATTACCCGATGTCTTCTGTTTGAAGCAATCTTCAAGGATTTTCTCTGAAGTTCTACCCTTTTTTGCAGGCATGGTGTGATACTTTGCTCCAGAGACGTGTGTGGGTTCAGCCTTTGATCAGATAACAACAGATCTTCTAACACACACACTCTTGCTGCACAGACGCTACTGAAAGCAGGCAGGTTTAGATTAGATGTCAAGAAGAAAGTCTTTACTTGGTGGGTGGTGAGGCACTGGCACAGGTTGCCCAGAGAGGTTGTGGTTGCCCCATTGCTGGGAGTGTTCCAGGCCAAGCTGAATGGGGCCCTGAGCAACCTGATCTAGTGGGTGGCATCCCTATGCACAGGGGGAAGTTTGGAACTAGGTGATGTTTAGGGCCCCTCCCAGCTTAAACTGTTCTGTGATTCTGTGCTTTCAAAGAAGCAGCAAGTGTGTGTTTTCTGCTGGGTGCAGTCAGGCATCAAGGAAGTTGAGTTGGAACCTAGAGAAGGAGGATGGTCATATTGGGCTTCCCACTGCTTGGCCCAGCTATGCTTCCTCGTTGGTAATCAAGGAATATTGAGTCTAAGTACCTGGCTCTAGAGCTGCCTCATTATGCTTGTTGCATTGTGTTTTTAAGTGAAGTCAGAACTCCTTTTGCCTTTAAAAGGAAGAAAGGAAAACATTTGTTCTGTTTGTCATAACTCAGAATGTGACTTTTCCAACAAATAGCCACACAACTTTTACAGACTGGAATGAAATGTTGCAGTTGCAGCAGCACCCGTTGTTCTTCTACTTTGTCTACACAGAATTGGTTCTATTTCATCTGCAAATCTTGTTGTTAGGGCAGCTGGAAGGCTGAAGCTGGGTTCTCATTCTGAAAGTGTTACAAGCTGTCCTTCCTATGAAGGGCTGATGCTTCCTTCTCTTTTAATCTCCCTGTGTTTTAAACAAGTAGGGTGATTCTATGATTATGCAATTATCTATCAGTGCATATCAGGATATATTGCAGGATTCCACTCCTGTTAACTAAAGTCACGAAACATCTTCTGAGGGGTGCTTGGTGTGTGTAGCTCACCATTTAAATATTTGTTTTCCAATTCCTGAGAGGCAGTATATGGCAAAAAGTAGAAACCGGTTTAAAAACAAGAAAGTAACGAGTGAAATTGTCAAATGAGAACGAGAAATTGGGCAACTGTCAAATGAGCTGAACTTCAGTGTTCTAAGACAATGTGGTGTCTATTGATGGCTTTGTGAACACCATAAGAACAAAATATATTCCTGAAAAGCCAATTTATTGGTAAGATACTGCTGTGCTAATTCTGTAGTTGCCCAATATTAAAAAAAAAAAAAAAAGGAGGGGGGAAGTCTAGTTTTTAAAGCATATAATTTGCCATACAGGTATATTTTTTTTAGCTGTTTTTAACCTGTTACAGCTGTGACTGAAGCTTTTTGGAAAGCAATGACCTAAAACCTGAAATGAGGTTGTGTAGGTTGAAGCTCTAGCAAGGATGGTATTGCTACAACTTAGGCAGTGGAATATGAAGCTGTGTTGTTTGGGATTTTTGTATTGCTGTGGTTGTGACCTGTCCCATAACAGTGATTGTCACTAAAGAAAATTTGTAAATACTTGAGTCCTCTGGTAGGCTTGGGGCTGAGGAGCTACGACTTTTTTTTTTTTTTAATCTATTGGGAAAATGACAAACTTTTGTGTTTTGTTGAAACAATCTCTTTGTCCCTAAAGTTAGCCTTCTGCTAACTGCAGTGAGAGATTAGAGGACTTTATCATCTTTGTGTTGAGAATCTTACTGCCAACCCCTGCTTTACATAGGGCTTAGTTATGTGAGGGGAGCCGAGCACAAAAGCTGTTCTTGGTGACTGACAGTGCAGTGAGAGGCTTCTTCCTGTAAAGGCAGGAGATAGGCTGTGTTGTGCAAACAAGTTCCTAAAGCAGGGTGTCCTAAAACCTGAAGTCATGCTAGAACTTCTGTGATACTTGCTTGAAACCAAACCCAAATAATAGTAGTTGCGTGAATGCAAAATGTTTCTTTTATTTTTCTTTGAAGTGAAGAATAACATGCATCAGGAAGAGTAATAGTTGCTGTTTGTATTAACATGTATTGGTAGAAATAATATTTGCTCTTTGTATTGAAAAATAATTACCAAAGAAAGCATGTTGAAAATACAGAGGTGGTCCTATTTGCTACGCCCTAAAAGTGAAATTGTTTTTCTGTTTTACCTGCTACTCTCTGGAGTGTGTGTACTAAAGAAGCAGCTTTGAATGGAGGAAGAAGTGAAAATTCTCTGGTTTTCAAATCTGAAGTCAGAAATGTGTAACTCTTAGCAGCTAAAGTTTAGAGTTCCTGAATATCATGTGAAGCAGATACCCTGGACAGATCTTTAAGTTGCCTAGTTTCGTACACCAAATGTCAAGTGTGAAGGATGATATCTGAAGAAGGACAGATGTGTTATAATTTGAATTATCTGGTTTGGTTTGGTTTGCTTTGGCTGCAGCTGTTGTCACTGCCATTACTGCAGATGGCCATAATCATGGTTACTGCCAACAGCCATCTGAGGTTAGAAACAAGAGCTTTTATATCATATACTCACCATGTAGAAAACTTTTTAAACTGGTTACTGGACTAGTGTAATTTGTAAAAAATTAAGATCCCTTGTCCCCTAGGATGATGATCTTGAATTTATGAGAATCTAATTGTGGATTTGATGGAAAGAATTAATGCTAATAGGGTGATTCGTGGACCAAATGCATATTAAATATGGAAATATGTAAATTGAATTATTGAATAAATGTAGCATTTTTATGTAGTGTGAGTAGAAGCTCTTCCTAATTTTTGGGGTAATAGTATATGAACATTTAGACATATTAGGCATAAACAGGGAAATTTACTCCTGTTTCCCTGACTCCTTAAAATTCTCTCTTAAATGGATGCACTTCTCAGGTTATTTATGACATTCTAACAAAATCTTGAATTTTGCATGACTGACTTCATTCACATATTTTTGGTTTCCAAAAATGTTACTACTCTATAAAGCTGAAATTAGTTTTGTATTAAACACACTGAGAAATAGGACTGGAACATAACGAGAAAAAGAAATGCAATTTTATTGCTTCTTAAATGTTATCTGACAAGAGCATTCTTCTGATTACCTGGAGTCATTTAGCACCATCTGCAGTGCCATGTGTAACATAAAGTAGCATAATAGGATAAACACAGCTAAATTAAAAATGGTTGCCAAGCAAATGCGTATGTAATATTTTAGGAATTTGAGAGTCTACCATGGAGAGGGGTTTTTATTTGTAGCTTTATTTTCCGTAACCCTCTGCTTTCCCCTTTGGTCGTCTCAGTGCAGAGCATTGGTGGCAATGAAGTGCTTGCCACTGATCAGTTTTCTCAGAGAGAATGCTGTTATTTTCTGTTTCTTCTGTATTTTCTGCTCAGTCTAGAGCTGTTTTAGTGCTTTAGCTGTCATTTGCTGCAGCCTCTCCTCTTGGCCCGGACTGCCCACATGCAGAAAGGGAGAGAAGCACTGCAATGATTGTTCTTGACTTTAGTGGCATCAGGATTTGCAGCAGTCTCCAGAATAATGCAGCTAAATTACCACCAAACTTTTGCAAACAGTCCATGGACTGTTTAAGAAACAGTGGTGGATACAGTGCTCAGCACTCTGCTTAGTTATCTTAATGGGAAGTGTGTAAATCAAAAATAGAACCTTGCTTCATATGACCTTTTGATTTGGAAGGGTAGTGACATTCAGCAAGATGCTTGTGGTTCAGTACTGTAGTGGATTGGCAATTACATTTTAAATAATGTTGATTTCTTCTTAAAGTTTTGTTTTTGAAAAAAGGGATCTTTGAATTGATAGAATCACTGGAATAGCATAGTTATTAAATGTCTTTTGTCAGTGTTGCAGTCAAATGCTTATTTGTTAGAATTCTTCCAGATGCTGAAAGCTGTTCTCTTTTCTGGCTTGTCTGTAAATTGCTTTGTACAAAGGTTACAAACTGTAGCTGGCGGTATTTTGTCAGAGTATGATTGACACTAGCTTTGTACTTTGATAAGGTTACAGATAAGTGTAACTTGAATTTCTTCTTCTATAACTTGTACTTTTCTTCCTGAACATTTGCTTAAGTGTTTCGCTGGTATTTGGTTGGGCTGACTCTGTGTTTCATGTGTCCCTTTCCTGTCTTGTCTCGAAATTTGCATGAGCGGAAGGAACAAAGACAGTTGAAATTTTTATATTGAAGCACTCTTCAACTTCTGAATAATATTTGTATCGCAGCAACCTTTTGTACTCCAGATCTGTCATTGACCACCTTTTTTAGGTAAAAATTTTGCTAAAGACAGCATTGCACATAGAAGAAAGCAGGTGAATGGCAGCAAGGATGAAATAAGTTTTGAGTTCATTTTGAAATAAGAATGGTTTCTTAAGAGTTCTATTCTGTGCTGAATGCTTTGCAAAAAGTGTCCAATAATAAAAACTGAACAATCCCATCCCTTTCTTAAGTTTTACATGAAGAAAAAAATACTATTTTTCCTTTCACCTTCCATCCACTGCCACCATATTTTCCCCAGGGTTGGTAATTGAATAATTTTTTTTAGTATTTCAGTTTGTGTATAAAAAACCCAAAACCACATGATTTTTTAAAAGTGTGTAATGCTACAAATTCACAGTATAAATATACTTCAGTAGTGATGTCATTCTATAAAATAATGCTACAATTGCATGGCTAAGTAGTCATACATGAGGCACCCACGTGCTTTCACAGACTTACTCCCTTGAAGAGGGATTAATGTGGATAAAATGTTAATCTGCTTCACTCATGCTGCATAATTCAGTCTTAAGTAAATACTAAATAGGAAAAAGATATATCATAAATCTCAGAAGGAAAATTGAGACTTTGCTGGGTGGAAAATCCCATACTTTGCAAACATCTTAAGGGTATTACAGAAAACTTAGTGTTTGTGAGTTTTGTTGGATTTCCAAGACCTCATTGCTCTTACTGTGCAGTAAGTGTTTGAGTAAATAGAGACAGTTTTCCTTTCTTACTCTTCGTAACTCAGCAATTGATAGAGCTGAAATAATGTGGTGGCTATGCCAAAACCTGTATTTGTATTTCTTGCTTCGGTTTTCAGTTACAGAAAGTGAAGTGTTCTGTAATACAGATTGTATGCTCACCTGTCATGCCAGTGGGAGGAGAGGAGAGGTTTACTTTGGGATTTTATATTAACTGAATCTGGGTAACACAATGGGGCTGTTTACATTTGGAGACCAACCTGAGTTAGGTTTGGAGGGAAGTGTATAAAGCGATGTGCAATGTACTTAGTGCATTAAGACATAGCAATTTACACCTGAGAAGTGTTTATTTTCAGACTATTTGAATTGAAGATAAAACCTAATGTTTTGCAGACTTTTTTTAGCTTTTTAAGTTCACCTGCCTATGATGCTATCTTAGTCTCTATAGTAGTGTACACATGTGGCATCTGTAGATATGCTTATGGATTTTTTTTTTTTTAATTTGTTGTGCTACACAGAAATATAAGAGAACTATAATATTGTTTAGCAAAACCAGTTACTGGAATTCCATTGAAGCAGAATGGTACAACTTTAGGTACTGCCATAATTGTGGTGGCTGAAATAAAAGTGTAGAAGGTAGGGATTGTTGTTTTGTAGTAGTGGAAGTGTTAAAAAAGATGAAAATGTTGGAGAGAAGAGCAACATTCCTCCTGAAATTCAGCTACTGAAAAGCTTATCTTGGAATAGCACTTAAAAGTTTACAGTTGCCGATAAAAGCATCCCTTGAAAGAGTGTCAAGTATAGATTATAAGACCGAGGGATCAATGTGTTAATGTGACCTCCTGCCTAACATCAACCATAAGGCCAACTAATATTTTATGCAGTTAGTCAGCAGACTAAGTGTAATAATAAATCTTGGCAAAGCGGATTAGGGGACAGCTTAGAACAATTGCCAATAAGCCTGCAGTCATTTAGGTTTGAGTGGCAGTAAGTTTAACAGTGCAAAAACTTAAAAACAGCCAAGTGTTTCTTATATGAGGTGTTCCGCTAGAGATTTGAAGATGTTGGAAACACTGCACTAAAATTAGTTCCATGGAGTCTTATGGAGTTCAGATCAGCCTTGTAGACTAATTAAAAAAGCCTGGGTTTTGTGTTTATTACAATAAATGATGCATAAACTTTTTGACTGTAAAGGGAAGAAATTTCAGTGCTCTAATCAAAGCCCATTCAAAGATGCTGAAATTGGCTCGACACATTGGGTGAAACTTAGTGTGTTTGGCCTTGCAGAAATCTCTCATCTTTATTAGAGAAATCTGGAAACCTGAGTGAGATGATATTTGAGTTGGTAAAGACCTGTCTGAGTCAGGAACAGAAAGATGTTGAAGCATCTGGGCTGTGATAATTACGTTCTGCTTCATACAAAATATGTCTTGCCATGGTGTTAATTTTTTGATGTGAGATGGTGATGCCTTGAGGTGGCCACCTAGAAACAGACAAAAATAAGAGAATAAAAGTAGGTATTTATTTGAAGGGCCTTCAAAGGTACGCCCTGGGCAGTCAAAAGGCTACACCCAAGATGGATCCTGGGTCATGGGTTCTTCACACTTTTGTAAGTTTGGTCCATTTGCATATCAGGGTTAATTCTCCAATTATAACCTCAGTTAATGATGTAATTACCCCAAGCTTGCCCTCCCTCTAGGCATTAGTTTACACATTTTGGGGCCTGGTGTCCTTGAAGAGCAAACCTAGAGAGGTTTGTTATGTCTAACCAGCATGAGAGAACAGTAGTTAACAGGCCACACGAAACTTCAGAGTCACACCCTAGGCAGTACAGGATTTGAAAAATATAAAAGTTGAAACCTAAGGCATCAATGGGATTCATGGGATGGAGCTGAAATATTTGTTACCAGGCAGGAGACCTTTGTTAGTTGGCAGGGTTGGTGACCAAATGTAGTTTCTTCTGTGGTGAATTTCTATAGGGGGGTTGCTGCATCCTGTCGTAACTAGGAGAATTGTTTCAGCTGATTGAGAATTGATAAAATTGTCCTGGTAAAAGTGAACTTGGGAAAAGGCGTCTGTTTTGATCCTGAGAGTTTCATGGAGATTCATGTCGTGACAAGACAAATTGTGTGACAGGAATTTATGACACACTATCGTCCTTCTTATTGATTGCAGAGGATCTAAACTGGTGAATTTACTAATACATTGTGAGTGGGGAGCTGGCTGAGCCTCTGTGCTGAGGAGGCTGTGCATAGGGATCACTGGAGTGAGTTTTGGAAGGAAGCCAAGGAAACACTGTCGCGTTTGCTCGGAAGGATTACCCAGAGTCATCCTGATCTGCATCTGAAATATTAGATCTGGCTTGACCCTCAGCTGTGGTGGAATGATTGCAGAGGTAGTGCAGGCAGGTGATGCAGTGGTTGGAGAGCTGTGGCCTCCTCTTCCAGGTGCCAGTCACGCTGTTCCAATGGACACCTTTCCCAGAACTAGATTGTGTTCAGGCCAGGGGGGGACACAACAGTGCTTTTGTCTTTCAAAAAATGATGCTGCTCTAGAATTACCGGTCTAGTTTTTGTAGTGGAATACTTAGACTGGAACAGCTTTGCATGTGCTATCAGAATCTGCATTCCCTCTAATTTCTGCAGTGGTGCTTAAAATGCTGTGATTAATCTTTTGTTTTGTTTTGGTCCTTGGTTTGTTAGTTAACTGGTATCCAATAAATAAAAACAGTAAACAAAGTTTCATTTGATGTACAGGGCTGGTAGAAGTTAGCACTCAAAGGAGTAAAACTAGTTTGACAGTGACTGTTACAAGATATTTTACCGTTAAAGCTTACTGAAACCATAGTGAGCAAAATTTTATTTTTCAGAAATGTCCTTAGCAAGGTTAGTTGTCTATAAATTTATTTGGCATTAAACTTCCCAATTAACTGAAGAAGGATAAAAATGTCGTAAGCTACAGCAGGAGTGTCCTTGTAATCTGAACTAGTAGCCAAGTGAAAGGGGTTGTTCTCTCTGAGGTATTGCTGTTGCTGGGTAAAATTTCAGGCCACAGAGGAACTGTATTGTTGGATGTCAAGTACTCCAAGTAATGTGGCCCACATGACTATTTTTAAGGAGTCATGTTTTAGTCATTTCAGGATCTGCTGGAATGGATGTAAGCAATCTCTTAGAACCTCATTAGTTATTGTACAGCTGAAAAGAAAACATATGAGTATGTAATCATGCTTTTAAAGTTATTTTTAAATTACGTACAGGCATAGAAGGGAAATAAGAGTTCTATTGGTACTGTTCTTATTTTTTAAGAACTTACTTTAGAGTCCTTCTGCCAGAAAGTGGATTCTTTGGGATGGATGTGGTGTTAATTTTATGTACATAACTGCTTATAAATGCATTTTTTAGTGGCTAAATACTTCTGAAATTCTTCCTCTGTGAGACAATGTTCCTATCGGATATATTTGCAGTGAATAATTGTTAGGAAAATCCTTAATTTGAGCCACGTTTTCATATCTAAGCATCTGAAACTTCGAAATTATGCTTGTGTGCCGTTCAATTTCAATGTATTTTTTTTGGAAGGTATATCCAGGGAATTCCCAAAGTTCTTTTTTTCTATTTCAAGTCTGTTACCTGAAATGCCCATGAGATGGTGCTCATCAGTCTTGTTTCTGTGTAGCAGCAGATCTGTGCGTAGTTCTGACTTTCAGGTAAGGATGCAGTGATTGGCATTGTTGCCTTCCTAAGAGAAAGAAAAAGAACAAAAACCAACTGACAATACCTTGAATTAATTGACAAAATACCCCTTACTGTACTATTTTGAAGTGTGTGTAAAACCAGTCTTGATATCTGATTATCTTTGGACAGATGGTTTTGATGCTAGTTTATACAAATGATAGGTTAGCAGTTAGGTTTTTTTGGTAAAAATGTATTTCTAGATAGCCAAAGGCTGGGAAAGTGTTTAGACATGTATCCTTTTTGTGCTGCTTTATTTCCTTCTTTTTTTTACTTTTGTCTTTTTTTTTCCTAAGATCTGTGAAAGTTTTCTTTATTATTCAGAAAACATTCTGCTACTAAGCTAGACTAGTGTGTTCTGTTTTGTAATGTCTTTCTGGGGGAGGTTGATTTGTTTTTTCCTTGAGTTATGCAGATAGCCTGTAACAAGGAGAGAAGAGAGAAATGTTAAACTTGGGTTAACTAAGGCAGGGAGGATCATAGAATGGTTTAGGTGTTAGAAGCCCCAGTGCTGTTTTCTGAAAGTGTACTATGTAATTTTAGATGCAAGATGAGAAGAAAAACAGCAAAATGAGAGGAAGAAGTTAGGAGAGTCTTCTATCTGAAGTAAGGTTACAGAAATAGTTGCAGTGGGCTGAGCACAGTAGAATCAAATGAGTTATTTTACATTCTGTTTCAGACTGTTTTTCTTGTTATTTTGAGAGTTGTGACCTGTGTGGTCTGGGAACCTTGGAGGAGATCTGGAAGAGGACACAATGACATAGATGAACTCCCAAGGAAGGAGTTATCAGTATTGATAGATGGGTGGTGGAAACAAGAGTTGGTTTTACGAGAAGTGGGATGAAGTGACCAGTACCTCTGCTATGATTGACTAAGATGACACTTAAGGAAAGTATCTGCTAAGTATTAATTAGCAGAGATTACAGGCTTCTGAAAATGAGGGTGGCTTTAAACCTGATGAGCTGAACTAAAGGAGGTATTCAGAGATTGGTTCTATACAAAGACAATCTTTGACAGAGAGGAGACAGGCTGCTCAAATTAAATCAGACCGAGAGGACATTGGAAAAAATCTATTTCCTCTGGAAACTTCTTTTCCCTTCCAAATTCTGTGAATGGTGCTATGATCAATGTTTCTTTTGTGATTTTTTTAGGCTTTTTTCCTTTTTTTTTTCATCTCAACTCACTATAGCTTTGATCAAGTAAGCAATTGAGTTATAATTGCCTGTATGTTCAGTTCTATCAGTGATTGCTGAAAGCACTGTTAGGACAGCATAGAATAGAAGACAATAAAGGGCTTGAGAAGAGCACCTTGACAGAAAAACAGAAGTAAAACCAGGAGTGAATGCAGCACTGTACACAGAGTAAGTAAAAGACAAGTATCTATTGAAAAGCAGGGTCTCTTCTGTTTTTAGGTGAAAAAGAAACCAAAAAAAAAGTATGTTCTGGCTGAGTTTCCTTTGGGAAAATGGAATTGTAAGTTATCATTTTGGAATGTTTAATTTCGCCTGGAGCAGAAGGATTTGCACGTGTTCTGGATGTGCTGAAATGAGCAGGACAAACATTTTAGACTGCACCATCTTGGACTGTAATTTGGCATCATTGTATAGTAGCTACTGGAGGCTGAGAGAGATGAGCAAGGACGATTCTGAAAGTCCTTTTGGCTAATTTTTGAATTGATGATGATGGTGAAAGGAGCAGCCCTGTCATTTATGTATTGATGCTGAGTCATCTGTGTTGGGATGATGGGGGGTGGAGCACGGGGAGAGGCTGAGACAGTTGGGGTTGTTCAGCCTGGAGAAGACAAGGCTCCAGGGGTACCTTACTGCAGCCTTTTATCCAGTACCTAAAGGGGCTACAAGAGAGCTGGAGAGGGACTTCTTACGAAACTTTACTGATAGAACAGTGGGTAATGGCTGTAAACTGAAAGAGAGCAGGTTTAGATTGGGTATTAGGAAGAAATTCTTAATTGTGAGGGTTGTGAGGCACTGGCAAAGGTTGCCCAGAGAAAAAGTGGAAGCCCCATCCCTGGAAGTGTTCAAAGGCAGATTGGGTGGGGTCCTGAGCAATGTGGTCTAGCAGATGGTGTCCCTGCCCATGGCAGGGGGCTTGGAACTAAACGATCTTGAGAATCCCTTCCAACCCAAACCATTCTGTGATTCTGTGATAATGTATGCGCATAACTGGTAATTGAAAATCAGGTAAGATTTAAGAATGAAAAGGCAAGGTAACAACAAATAGTATTCTAATGCTAGTCCACACTGTGCAAGAAAACCTATCAAAAGGAGATAATTCTTTCAGCTCTAAGAATATTTATGGAAAAGCTGAATGAAATTTGGAGAAGAAAATACCAGTGTATGCAGAAGAGGAAACCAGGGACAGGTACAAGCAGAATACAATTTTTGTACATATTTCTATGATACAGGATAATGTAGTAGAAAAACAGTATTTGTTTCTCCTTTTCAGACTCCAGCATTGGTCCCTTGAAACCCCTTTGTGTCCTGCAACCTTTCTCTCTGTCTGAGGAACCTGGGGAATTTGCTTTCAGATTTAGTCTTCTCACCATACTATTTCACTGAGATGATGGTCTGTAATTCTCATTCTGTTTATTGTCCCTTAAAAATAATTCCTTTTTCTTTGTGCTTTCAGGTCTGTTGTTGTTTTCTCCTTCACTTCTTTGCAGGTTTTCCTGCCCTGTTTTGGAATGTTTCATTTAACAAGAAATAAATGCTGCAGTGCTTCAGGGAAGTTGCTGATTATGGAAGAAGTCGAGATAGACTACGAAATAAATCCTGAAGATTGTTGTGTTGGTGTCAGAAAAAAATAGCTCAGCTGAAAGTAGGGCCAGTATAAATGAGGAGAATGTGGGCCTACAACTCATGCGACGAAAACACAAATTTTGAACCTTTGACAATTCTTAAAAGTGACATCTATAAGAATTGTTTTATTCCAAAAAATGCTTTTATTTCATGGCCCAGAAAAACTCATTTCTCATCAGATACTGGTATTTCTCAGAGTGCAAATCTCACATTGAACAATTCAAAGAGAGTACCTTTTCAGAGAATTAAGTTTAAATGCAGTTCCCAGGAATCAGTATTTTCATTCTCATAGGAGAGTGTAAAGAGAGCTAGAGGTCTTGTAATAATAATTCTAGAGACACAGCAGTTGTATTTCTGAGGTAATGAATGTTTTGCAGCTTGGAATACCACACAGCTTAGAATTAGAATTAGATTATCTTAGAATTTGATTGTTTGGGCATTTTCATACAAATAGAAAAAAGACAGAAAATTGTGAAACAAACACGCAAAAAGCTTCCTGTATATAATCTTGTGGGTCTATAATCAATAAACAGATTTTCTGAATAATGATGATAGAAGTCTTTAATTTGTTAAGAATAAAGCTTAAACCACAAAGTTTTGTCAAAATCAAAACACCTATTTTGTGCTTGCTGTTTGTTTTACATTAAGATAATTGCTGTACACTGAAATGATTGCTGAAGCACTTATGTGTTGCTTTACACTAAGAACTGCTTTTTCTTCTGCGGTTCTGTGGTTTGAAACAGACAATGCATATAATACCTTGCAGTTAAGACAAAAGTAGGTTTTGGAGAAAGCAGTTGCATCGTGTTCACCAGCTGTGAAACTGTGTTATCCCAGCTGCAACAAATTACCATTATATTCTTTAATCAACTGTTTAAAATTAATTATTACCATAGTAAAATAACTAATTTTTGGAGGCAGTATCCTGATTGTTACTCTGTGAAACAGCAGCTATCAGCTATTCCAGGCACTCTGCCTGTACTCAGCTGTCAGCATTAATGGGTTCTTGTCTTGACAAGCAGAAAAGGCATCAGACTTGTGTTTGACTTCAAGCCTGTCTAGTTTTTGGAGGAATCAGGTTAAGCAGGTGTAGAATAAGTGATTGGGAATCTTTCACAAGCAATTAAATAATTCATTTCATGAGTTTAAAATGTAAAAAAAAAAAAAAAAAAAAATCAAATGGCAGAATCTTCTGACTGTTTACAATACACAGAATCATTAAGGTTGGAAAAGACCCTTAGGATCATTGAGTCCAACCATTAACCCGGCACTGCCAAGTCCACCACTAAACCATGTACCCAGGTGCCACATCTGCACATCTTTTAAATGCCTCCAGGGCTGGAGACTCAACCAGTGCCCTGGGCAGCCTCATCCAGTGCTTTACAACACTTTTTGTGAAGTAATTTTCCTAATACCCAATATAAACCTCCTCTGCCACGACTTGGGACCATTTTATTTTGTCCCATTACTTGTTACTTGGGAAAAGAGACCACCCCCCACCTTGCTACGGCTTCATGAGTGACTGTGACTTCTGAGAAATATGTGAAGTAGGAGTGAGTGTTCTTTTTGTTATAGTTCAGTGGAGAACTTTGTTTCATATTTAAGTTTGAATAAATTATTGTGATGGAGGAAACAAACATGAATATGAAGTCAGGAGTTTCATACTATACTGGTAATATCAGTTTTTGTGTACTACATCCTGATTCTGTCATCCATATAAATTGACTCTCTTTTTAGAAAACCTGCTTAAAAAGACCTTGTAGTTTTCCTTACATCTCAACCAGTGTGTTAGTGAATGAAGTTCACATTTATTTCTTTGAACTTAAATTCTGTGATGTGTTCCCCTCCCTGCTCGTGCAGTATCTTTTATCAGTGTTTTTAATAAAGGAAAAAAAATCTCTTTGTGGATTTGACCACATGTGACGTACAAAGTGGTTTCTTTTTTAGGTTACTCTGGTTGCTGTCACATAGCAAGCTAACTGCGTATGAGCTTGAGCTGTTCACCTGTGTGGAAGAACCAGCATAGATAGCAGAGCTGGATAGGTGTACTTGAGTTTCTTTTGTGTGCAGGAGTTTGATGCATGTTTGTTTGTAATGATTTTAAACCATTCCTATTTTATTCTGTTTAGAAAAAATGTACTATGACAATCTGACAGGATTACCACTGTCATCAAATATTTGTGGTTTTGTGCCAGCTTATCTGATGGATGGATGAAGATGATGAGGAGTCTGGACCATCTCTCTTTTGAGGAGATACTGCAGAAGCTGGGCCTGTTTAGTCTTGAGAAGAGAAGGCTGAGACGGGATCTCATTAATGCACATAAATATCGCAAGGGCAGGTGCAAAGAGAGTGGTGCCAGGCTCTTTTCAGGGGTGCCCAGTGACAGGATGAGGAGCAGTGGCCATGAACTCAGAAGACCCACCTCAATACAAAGAAAAACTTCTTTACACTGAGGGTGGCAGAGCCCTGGAACAGGCTGCCCACGGAGGTCATGGACTCTCCTCTCTGGAGATCATCCAACCCCACCTGGATGTGTTCCTTTGTCACCTTTTCCAGGGGACCCTGCCTTGGCAGGGTGTTGGACTAGATGATCTCCAGAGAAACCTTCCAGCCCTGACAATTCGGTGATCACTAGTGACTTAAAAGCCTAGGAACTGGAAATTTCAGGAAACTTCCTTTTGCGTTTATCTTGGCTTTAGGAAGAGTTTTCCAAATTCCAAACAGCAACAGAAATAGTACTGATGAAATGATTTTTTTCTTTAACATACACTTTCTGTGCAGAAACAGAATGAGGGAGAAACTACAGCTACTGCAAGCTCTGTATGTGGTTGCAAAATCAAGGCGGGTAGAGAAATAGAAATTGGAAGAATGTGAGGTGTGAGGATGTATTGTGTTTGTGTGGCCACGGTTTGGTAGCTGGGGGAAGGGGAGTATAGGGGTGGCTTCTGTGAGAAGCTGGTGGCAGCTTCCTCCATGTCCAGCAGAGCTGGTGCCAGGTGGCTCCAAGATGGATGTGCTGCTGGCCAAGGCTGGGCCAAGTAGAGATGCTGGTAATGCCTCTGGGATAACATATTTAAGAAGAAGAAAAGAAAGAAAAAAAAAAAGGTTTATTGTGCAGATATAATTGTGGCCAGAGAAAAGTGGAGTGAGAACATGGGAGAGGAACAACTCTGCAGACACTCAGGTCAGTGGAGAAGGAGGGGGAGGAGGTGCTCCAGGTACTGGAGCTGAGATTCCCCTGCAGCCCTTGGTGCAGACCATGGTGAGGCAACTGTGCCCTTGCAGCCCATGGAGATCCACAGGGGATGCAGAGATCCACCCCCAGCCTGTGAGGGAAACCCATGCTGGAGCAAGTTCGTGCCGTAATGAGGCTGTGATCCTATGGGAAGCCTGTGGTGGAACAGGCTCCTGGCAGGGACCTGCAAATGTGTGAAGAGAGGACCCCACACTATGATAGGAGAAGGACCTCATTCCCTGTCTCCCTGTGCCTCTGGTGGAGAGTGGGTAGAGCTGGGAAAGAGCGAGGGGTGGGTAGAAGGTGATTTTAAGGTCTCATTATAGTGCTCTGATTTTGTTAGTAATAAATTAAATTAATGTCTTTAATTTGAGTCTGTTTTGCCTGTGACAGTTTGGTGAATGATCTCTCTCTGTCCTTATCTCAACTTGTGAACCCTTAGTTATATTTTCCCTCCTCTGTCCAGCTGTGGAGGGGAGTGATGGAGAGGCTTTGGTGTGTGTCTGGCATCCAGCCAGGGTCGACCCATTACAGAGAGTAACTGGTGGCCTTACACAGAAATGTGCATGCTGTAAGGACACTGGAGCTTTGGAACAGAGCCATATGACTTAATCTTTGACTAAAAAAGGCCAGCACTAAAGCTCAGTGTATAAATAAAGTTGGTATAACGTTAATGGTGATTTAATCTCACAAAGTTGTAGCTACCATTTTCAAGTGGTGTCTACTCAGAAAAGTGTGGTGAGCTGTGCAGAAGAGCGTGTATGTACACACCAGTGTTACTGCTGGGGCAGGTGGCGGATAGTAGTGCTCTTTGGCCTTTGTTCTCCAAGTTACGCTGGAACAAAGGGTAATGTATAGGCTGAAAGGAAAAGGAAACCCTGAGATTAAAGGCTTTTGTTGTTGTGTAGGGTTTTTTTTCTGTCTTCCTCTTAAAGGCATAGGTATCCATGAATTTCAGGACATACTCCCTTATCCCACTGCAAGTATCAGATACTGGTGCTGGTCTTTGGCTTCACACCTTAGAGACCACAGTTTATACTGTTGATTGCCATCTTGAAACTTGTTTCTTGTTTCATGATTTTTGTGGCAATTGCTTTTTCTGTTGTTGTATTGGGAAATCTCTTTCTCTTATAAATAAATATTTATGTTCATGGAAAGCTGCAGGAAATGCTGTTACTAGCTTGATTTGATAAACCTTGAGGAATGCATCTGTGATTCTCCACAGTGCTGAATTTGCTTGGCAAAACTTGGTTTCTCGAGATAATGTGCTAGTAGAAGGAAAGAGAACAAAATAGCTGCTCTGTTAGAAGCTTCACCAAATCTCCAGGTTTAGAGTTTAAATCAAAATGATTTACTTAAAGGTGAAGTTATTTTTCTATTTATTTGTTTAGATGAAAAATACTGAAGTCCGTGATTTCCAAAGGTTCTTTTGTCTGTAAAATCTGTAGTTACCTTTGCAGCCCCAGAATCCATGACTGTGATAGATGTTTTACATTTTCTTTGAAACTTGTTTTAGTAAATAAATACAATTCATATAGGACAGAGATTTTAAGAAACTAGGAGGATGGTTACTTGTTCTTTTTTATTCTGGGGTTTTGAGGGAAATTATATTTACTGTAGGAACACAGTGGCTGTTAGCACTAAAGAAGAAAGGGAAAATAATTTGGGTATGGAATGAGAGAGAAAATTTTTCTGAAAAGATTTTACTGTTTGTTTTGATGGCGTTAATCTCTCCTTTGATAATGATACTTTCTTTGTGTTCGAGTTGAGTAGCTTTTCTTAGTGGCAGATGTTCTTTCCTTCACTGTCTCACTGAAGCAAGATTTATCATTCAGTTAATCACACTTTTCACAGGGAAAAAAGTGTTCTAAGAAACACCGTGTCACAAACTCGTACATTATTCGGATGTAGCCTTTTTCAGCTTATATGCATTATCCCTCATGGGTAATAATTTAGTTTTGATTCACAGTTTTTTGTGTGGGGCAGGGTGTAAGCATTCTTCTAAATTCTTGAATCCTTGCGAGTGTGGTAATTCCAGAAAAAGCCTTTTTGTCCTAGAAGTGCAGATACATGTGACAGTGTTGATAAAAAAATGGTGAGAACTATACTAATGCTGTGTTTTTATCAAAAATTTTGATAAATCTGTTAAATCTGGTGTTTTTTAAAAAAATATTTTTTAAGTTAAAAATAGCGGAGGTCAAGCCTAAGCAAATGCTGGCTTTACTGGCTAAATGTTTGCTTCAAAATATAATTCAACGCCCTTTTGTTTAACAGTTGTTGCTTTCCTCTGCTCTGAGCTGCAGTTGGTCATAGGGAATGGAAGGGTCTTGCCAGGTTTGCTGAACAATATGTGGCTGTTGCTAGTATTTGCAAAATTAAAGAAATCAAACAGAGTGTAGTTTGGATTTCTATTAGTTGAGGCTGCTTTTGCCTTTATAGGTCTAATTTTAATTGCAGCACTGGTCAACAATTAAAATTAGCTTGGTCACAACACTGTAAACAGGAGAGTGTGTTTGTAGGTGATAGAGATAACATAGGCAGTGCTCGTAGTCTTTGTCTTCCTTATTTCCTTGTGGTTTTGTGAGATTTTTTTTCTCTCCTTCACTGTTGTGCCTGTTCCTAGGAGACAATTTGTTTCAGTCATTGCCTATATGCTGAGGAAAGGGACAAGAGAGAAATCAGGGAGGGGTGGAGCCTTAGAGTAATAGGAGTTACTAGGAAGAGGAATACCAGGAGGGAAAAACCCTAACCAACCAAAAACCAGTGTTGTGGCAAATCAGGTAGGAGGGAAAGCTTTAAGATGGTTTTGTAAACGTAGAAACGTAAGTCACTTGTAACAAACATTAAGGGTCACAGTTCTGTCCCTGCTTTCAGTATTGCTTTGTGGGAATTGAAAGAAATAAACGTAAAAATGGTCTCATTGTGGAGGCTTTACTAGTGTACCTGTTCTCACAAAGACACCTTTTTCTTCTGGTTAGTAGAAATCTTCAGTTTAGCAATAGTTCCATACACTGGCTTCCAGTAATGCATTTTTTTTTAAACTCTCAACAAAGGAATGGCAAAAACCTGAAGGAGGCAGAATCTGAAAGCAAAAAAAAAATACTACTTGGTAAGAATAAACAAAAGCTGTTACTTATTGTAAGCACCCTCTATTCTAGCCAGGGTTGCCTGCATGGTTCTCCCATGTTGATCACAGCTATAGAAAATTCAGAAAAATGGCAGCAGGGAAAGCTGAGTGTTACATTTCCTGTAGCATGTCATTTAGTGTTTCTTAAATCCCAACTGTCTCTGCTGTAGCTGTGGCAGCAAACTCTGCCAGTTCTGAGCAGGCAGCTGTGGTTGGTGTTTTCCAGCTGTTCTGGATTGAGGCAGTGCCAGAAATGATGGAAACAGATGTGCTGGTTCTTGGTTTCTGTTGGAATTTGTAACCTGGTGCCTTTAGTTGTGCTGAAATTTGCCTGCTGAGCTGTGGAAGGTGGTGGCAGTGGAGGAGCTGACACACATTTGCTTCCAGCGTGTGCTACGGGGGGGCTGCGCCTCCCAGTAGGAGAGGAAGTATTTAACATTACAGTTGCTAAATCTGATAAAACCTGCCAGAGCTTTATAAGTAAATTGATTCAGCTCTTCGTCTTGTATTCTCTCTTGGCTTTTTGAGCTTCAGTTTATTTCCCTTGTTAAGTCTGTTTGCTGTTGGTATACAGTTCCATGTTTGGAACATGTTCTGGTTTGCTACTTTTCTGCTATTTCCTTTGTTTCTTTCGCCTTTCTCCTTTACTTGTAGCTGTTATTCCCTACTTTCTACAGGCTAGCAAAACACTTTCAAACATGTTTTCTAGAATGAACTCATAACCTTGTTTTTACTTGTAGACTTTCATTGTTACTCACTTTTGAAATAACGTATTTTTATAAGTATCACAAAGTGGATATCAAATTTTTAAGTCAGAAGTTATAAAGTTCTGTGAAGAATTGCTTCTATAAGACTTGCAGGATGCAAACTTCAGATTCTGCAGAGTGGTGGCTTCTTACCCTCAACGCACTGTAAAGTACCCAGCAGATGTACTCATCTGGAGAAAAATATGGGGATATATTGTCTGTTCTCTGGCATCTAGGGAAGTGGTCTTCAAACCTTTTTGATTTCACAAGCCATCAGTTAAAAAAAAAAAGAAGTGATCATTCACCCCCAATAAATGACACTATTTTTAATAAATATATACGTGTTGCTGTATTAGTATATCATATTATAAAAAATAAAAAAATAGACATTAAAAAGGATTAAATATAAAAAACAATGTAAAATTTATATTTTATTTTTAGTAATGATTCAAAAAGTATTTTCTCTCTGTGTTCCAGAGGAATGTCTTGCTTGGGTGCACATACCTCTCTCTGGATGCACTGGGAGACTCTTTGAGAATTATTTACATTCTTTCTGGTTTTCTTAGCTTAGGAAGCTGCAATTTTCAGAAGCTCAAATATAGTGTGTTATTGTACATTATTTACTCGTTGTGGATATATATCTATATATATATTTAGAAGTATTTCTGTTTAGTGTAAGTGGCATACACAAGAAAAATTCTGTAATTGTTTGTACTCCTTTATAATTGGAAGGGTTTACTACACCGGTGATTTCCTTGTCAAATTGAAATAAATATAATAATTCATAAAATCATAAATAAAATAAGTGTTTAAATTAAGGATCCTAAAATGTTTTCTTGTTGAATTATAATGGCTGTCTTTGCACACCAGCTTGGTTGAAAGAAAACATATATTTGATAATATTTTACATTTAAGTAACTTTAAAAAAAAGCAGGCTGTTAGTTTTTTCAGATGCTGAATACTAAGCATGATAGAAAATGTGATTTAATTGCAAGAAAGCCTGGGCAAATTGCTTCAAGTAATTGTTCTTTGGTCTTTTTAGAGATTTATCAGGGTTGAAGTTCTTTTCTGTCACTATCCATTGTCAGAGAAGACTCTTCTCTGGCAGTGGGAATCAGTCATCTTTGATCTTTTTAACCTACTTGTCTAATTTCTGTGTGGATCCTTACTTTTAAGTATATGTAAACTGCAGCTGTATTTGCTCAGGCATGGTGTCAGTGGTGGGCAGTGTTGGGTTTCTTCTGATTTAGCCTGTACAGACTAAATCAGGCAGAGAAAAATTCCTTACAGTGTAAGTGTCTTGACTGATGGAAGTGGCTGCAAGCAGGATATTCCCTGTAAAGCCATCCTGACTGTAGGGTTTGTTCCTCACTCTGGACTTGTTTTTGATTAATGTAGTTTTAGAAATGTTATCTTTTGGGCTCCTTTCTTCAGGAGAGGGTTTAAGATAGGACATGATGCAGACCTGTGCAGCTTGGTGTCTGAGGTGTGATTCTCTCAGTGTACAGCAGACTGGGTTTGTTTGCTGATGGTTGATATTTCCAGAACTGACAAAAAGGTATCTTGCTTGCTGAAGATTAAAAAAAAATCTGTTATTATTTCAAGTACAAATATTAGGTAACTTTTAGACATGTAGCTAGGGAGGGAAGTGCTGGAATAATGAAATGGACACTTGGTGCTGTGCTTTGCTATGTATGTTTGATGTATTTGAGTTTAAATTCAGAGTAATGTAACTCCAGCAGACTTTCTACTGGATGTCATAAAATGACAGATTTCTGATTTTTAAAATGTCAAAACCATAAATCATTAGTTTGCTAAGATTGCACTAGCAAGCTATTAAAGAACATGGCAGTATTTACTGTAGATAAATGCAAATTTTAAAAGGTTCTCTGTATCATGGTTTAAATGATTTGTTTGCTTTCAATGCACGTATGAATCTGATGTGATGTAAAGATTTAGGGTGTTTCATTTCCTGTATGGAGCTACAAATTTGCATGTTATTAGACGATCTCTCAGAGTCATATCTTTCTTGTATGTCTTAAACAGTATCATAGGTTAAGGTACACTGAAAAAAGTTAATTAAAACAAAAGGAGAATTTAATGCTATTAATACAGGTACTGGAAAGATGGGAATTTCAGCTGGATTTAGATATATTCTATGGTAATATCTATTGAAATACATAATACAGGTCAAACAAGGAAAAACTACCATGTGTTGTAAATACACCTTTAGCCACTGTTTGGAGAGTGTTGAAATTTAGTCTTGAAATTGTTTGATTTGCAAAAAGTCGACTTGGTAGTTCTTTGTTTCCTCAGGGATTTGAAATAAAGTTCAGTGGTGCAGCCTCCTCGGGAGCAAAGGGCCTGTATGCCCAGTGTTGTGTGTCGGACAAAAGCTGGTAGGGAATCAGTTTTATCCTGTCTCCTGTTTTCCTACCTGAACTCTTCCAATGGCTGCAGGTTTGGAGGGTGTTATCCACTGCTCAGTCAGTGCCGCTGTGGGTCCCTGGGCCCCTGGTACTGGTGTTTTGTGTTTGTGGCAATCCTTTGTATATCAGCTGTCCCACCTCTTGATAGGTCAGTAAAGATTGGGAGAAGGGAAAAATTCCTTATATATGACTTGTGTATGCCTTTCATCTGTGGAATCTGTTGTTGAATTTTTGGAGGAGAAGACAGAGGCACTGTGCATGATGGTGTCAGAGAATCATAGAATGGCTTGGTTGGAAGGGACTTTAAAGATCATCTAGCGTGGAATGCTGTAGCTGTCTTGAGTTGAAGCATGGTGTTTTTAATTTGAACTGTTTGTACTAAGATCCCTTTTTGAATGGATACCAAACTGATAAAATAAATGTAGAATTTTTTTTCCTGTTTATGTAGGATAGAAGTTAACTTTGCTAATCATTTCACTTAAAACTGGGATTGCTCCCTTTATAAGATATTAAATTTCAGGTTTTGGCATGTACTTAAAAAAATATTTAATGGCTCTTTCTAGAGTAGATTAAACACAAAAACTATAAAATTGAAATTCATAGAACTGGTTCCCCAGCCCCCATGTTTAAAAACGTTGTGTAGAGCTAATTCTTCCTTGCATTGCTCTGTTTTCACTGGGCCTTCAGCTGCATGCTACAAACTGAACTAATCGTGTTAGTGAACTAATTTGACATAAAAATGCTTGCAAGTAGAGTGAAAATACCAGATTATTAGCTGGGGTAAATAAAGAATCATTGATTATAGCATAATTGTATTTTAAAATTGTTTATTCCCCTCCTACCTCATTCTGTTGGGAAGGAGAAACCCATACACCAGAAGGGTGCTTCAGATGTATTGTACCTACATGGTCAAGAATTTTGCTTTTTTGCATTTGTTATTTTCCCTGAGAGAGTAATTTTCATGTATGCATAGCTAAGTGCTTTTTTAAAGAAAAGTTTTAGTGAACTGGTTTATGTGTCAGATGAGCTGGGCAGGAGATATTTGCCAGTAATTTCCTGGGTAAGTTGGGTAACTTCTGTAGTTAGCTTTTTCGACGTTGACGAAACTGGTTTTATAGAAACCGGTGTTTAAATGTCAACTCTTCTGCTACTTTAAAATTTTAGTCTATCTTACTTCCTTGAGATACAGCTTTTTTTTCTTCATTGTGACAAAGCACATTGATATAAGCTGCTGATAGAGGTGTGTGGAGGAGGAAGAGAATGATACAATGCTGAGACACTGTATTAAAAATATGTAATTCTGGGCTAATGGTTTCAAATACAACATTAGGTGGCAGCAGTAGACTCTTAACACCTTGTGGGTGCCTGTTGAATTTACATTTTAGGCAGCTTTCCAAATGAGAGACAGACTTGAAGAAATTTTATTTTAATGCAAAACATTTATATTACATCCCTTTGAAGGGAAGCAATGAGAATGGTTTTTCCCTGAATGATCCAGCTCTGATCATAGCTAATAACAGTGTTGAACAGAATCCCACAGAAGCATCAAGGTTAAAGTGGGTGCAGTGCTGTTGTGCAATGCCGCTTTTGATATACCTAGTTTAAAATGGACTTCTCATTTGCCAGGTAGGTGAAGTTGTAGGCTTTGTTATGAACTTGGCAATAGGAGAGAAAGCAGTTAATTAAGGAGAATTTTTTTTTTTTTCCTTTCTTACCATCCTTTTTCCCTTAGAAAATAGATTAGGTTAGTACTATTAGTATTCTTTTTGTAGTGTAAGTATAGGGTAGTGCTGGATGGGGGAGATTGGTGACTTCAGCCTGAAGTATCAGCAGGAAAATTGGTGATTTTCTGCAAAAATTACCTGTTTGCTCTTTGATATTGTTGGTTTGGTTTTTTGTTTGTTTGGGGTTTTTTGGGTTGTTTCAGGTTTTTGTTTGAAAATGGGAGAAACCAAGTCCAAAGTTGGAGCAAGATTCAAGAGGATGCTTATGAAGAGACTGGAGTAGAATCTTTCCTTCTGTGAAAGAGTCACTGGTCACTTGCACGTTCATGGTCTCACTTACTTTAAACTTTGAGCCAAGGTACCAAATGACCTTAAAGCATCTGTGTCTTGCTGGAAGATACAACCTCACCGGTCTTGAGTGGGTCTTCCCATAGTTCTTTGTGTTTTCTTTAGTTTTTCTACTGCATTATGGTTGATATAGCAGCAATAGAATGAATAAAAAAGTTCGCATCCAGGCTTTTCCTGCCCCTTTCTTGCCCTCCCTATTAACCTCTCTGGACGTGAGCCCTGTTTCACTGATGTGACATTCATGCTGATGTTACTATTTGATGTACTTATCCAAACTATTAACAGGCTTTCCTGACAAATCTTCTTAGGACTCAGATTTTAATATTCTCACCTCTGGGTGTTGTATTAGTGATGGAAAAGACTTCATGAAAAAGTGGGGGTTGAGGGGCAGAGAATGGACTGCTGCAAATTAGTGTATCTGAGTTACTCTCTTTCCCCACATTTTTCCTCTTCCGTTCTGTAGAAGCCTTTCCAAATCACAACCATCTTTTTATCATATCTGGATTTGTATTGTGGTACTGACTTTTCCTGTTTATTGTGTGCCCTTAGGGAATTTGACCAACTTGGAATCACATAGGGTCCTATGAGACTCTTACCCTAAAGAGATTTTAATTCTTATGCTTCCCATATCTTTGGCATTTGTTTTTGATGATCAGTAAATTTCAATCAGTTAAATCCAATGAGTTTCTGAATATGTGAAATATATTTCTGAGTATGTGAAAGGGGATGGAGTCAGGGAGGTGGTTTATTTCTTTGGTGGAAGATAAGAATAAATGTAGGCAAGGAATATTACAAACAACCAGCTTTGCAGGTTCTTATTAAGCATAAACGTAAAAAAATTTCACTGAGATTGAACAAGCCTGTTTGATTGCATTTTTTTTCATCATGGGATAGACATTCATACTTCTTATTTTAGACATACTAAAGAAACAATTCAGATATTACAAAATCATAATCTCGAGGAAAAGGGAGGTCACAGTTTGGTTAATACTTCATCCTGGCTTTGGGGAACAAAGCAAGTACTTGATGTGTGGGTTATCTAACAACCAGAAGGATAAGGAAGCTCTATAGAAGTGAAGACTTTTTTTGTAGGTGTGAGATAAAAATGTGAAGATCCAGCCCTGTAGTTCTCCCAAGTATAGCCAATTTGGCTTTTCCAGGAGAAGTGCTGATTTTGGACTTGGTTTCTTCTTTTTGTGTTATAGGTCATTAAAAAAAAAATTCTTGGGTTGTCTTGCAAGCTTTCTAAATATTTTTTATCTGTTAGTGAGAGAAATAATTTATATTAGATTAATAATCTAGATTGTGTTCTTTCAGGAAAGTGGAGCTTGACTGTTTATTCTGAGCTATTTTCTGCATACAGTAGTTTGGTAGTTGCTCACCCAGTGAACCATCTCTTTCATATCTCACATTACTTCATTGCAAAGAAAGGTTAAGTGTGTTTAAATTGTCCTTTTTGGTTTTATTTAAAGGTGTTGTAGTGCTAAAAATTAGTGCTACTATGTTGACTTCTCATTAATTTAATTCTCTAAAGGAGGGAAATAATACACTCTGCATGTGTAGTTAAAAACGGCTGTGTTCTCCCTGTTCTCAATCAGCTAAATGTAGAACCATTTACTGAGAAGCTTGAGCTATTGGTTTAGTTATATATATTTTTGAAGGTGGATATAACTGGCAAAATCTAAAATTTGTGAGGATGTATTTGAATGCTGCCCTTTAAAACCATTCCTGTAAGCTTGTACTTAATTCTGCATGCTGAGGAAAGAAAACGTTATGCCACCCTGTAGGTTGCTATAAACATTGTTTATGCAGCTCAGCATAGGACTTAAAATACGTTGAATTGGAGAATTTTGAAAAATGTACTGTGCGACACAGGAGACCAAATCATGCTAAAGTGCAAGGAAAGACTATACATCAGTTCAAAGGCTACATTATTCAAAAAAATACAACCATAAAAAAGGTAATAAGATTACATTCTCACACTTCATGGCTAGTAAGGTGCATTAAGCTGCTCAGATATTCATAACTTACTGTGACATTTGGGAAGATTACATTTTGCTGTGCACAGCCATTACTGCAGCTCAGATAATAACTAGCCAATGCATGGACCTGGATTATGATCCCTGTCATTGGAAACAAATTTGTGTTTTGAAGGTTGATCAGTTTCAAATCACCATTAGAAAGGGTTAATATGACATAGTGTGGGGTGGGTGTGTGTGCCTGTGTGTATCTAATGGGTGTGCATACATATTGTACATCAGCTGCACCCTGCCTTGGGTATTCCGCTTTCCCTGGCAATTTTTTTTGTCCTCACTTCCCTCGCAGGAAGTGTTAAAATGGTAATTATTTTTTTTACCATAGCATATTATTTCTAGAATGTGCTTGCTGAAGTGCTTGTGTTTGCAGATTAGATTGGAAACCTAATTTGACAGCTTCCTGGATGGGTGGGTTCTGATAATAGTATATGTAGCCAAAAATGAAAGATTGGTGGTGTAGACTATAGGGTGAAGGTAAGGTCACCTCCAGTTGCTGTATATAGTTTTGGTGTGATAATTGATGGTTGGCTGATAGTTAAAACCAAATGCATAAAGAGTTGAATTTCTTGTTAAGAATTAGCAGGTGGTTTGTGGCCAGAATTTAACCTTCAGCTATTCTGTCTCTACTCAGAATACAGTATTTTCTTTGTTTCTTACCTTGATTTTAAGAAGAGCAGCTTCTTGAGGCATACCTCAGTTTTGTAGAGGATAAATTCAGTGTGAAATGACATATTACATCTCATTTCTGATTACGTATTTTACATTTTCAAATGCTCTGTTGAGGGTTTTTTTTAAGGGGGGGGTTTGTATTTTTCTCTTTGCATTTGTTTTGAGATAATTCTGTGTTAATTCATTCTGCCCAGCATTCCCCCTGGAATTCTACCCGACAGAGCTTTCTTGAGGTAGGCCTCTGCTCCATCTTTTGGAAGGGGAAAACTAAGGCTTGGAGAGTGGTATTGATTTGATAGATTTGTTTGAGTTGACAGCATGAGTTGATATAGAGAAGCTGGGAATATAACTCAAGTCACCCCATTCAGTTCTTGCTGTTTCCTGAGATATTATGGAAGCATCTGATAGTAAATTGCATAATTATTTTTCATGACCCCGAGGGGAGAAAATGGAAAAGTGTAAATTACTGTTTAGAAATTGTTACCATGAGACATTGTCTATTCTGTCATAAAAGCAGTAACTTTCTCTGCTTCCTGTGGTGTTTGGCATTACTGATTTATGCCCAGAAGTCCAAAGATTGCTTCTTCAAAGTGACAAGGTTTAGACACTTGAGGAAAATGTATGGTAATTTCAGTGGTTAATGAAGAGCGTATATTCTGTTCCATGGGTGAGTTGATCTTTGGATCCTGACTAGCTGAGAGCAGCTGTTGGAGCTAATATGGAAGCAAGGTAGTATATGGATTTTGGGGCAGTTTTGACATGGTGTGACTTCAGCAGGTGACAGTATTGAAGCTGTTAATGGTCAAAGCCTGTGAAAGGAACACCACGTAGGACAGAAAAAATGACACAAACTTGTTGAAGTGAGAACAAGGTGAAATATTTCTGGTCATGAGTCCATTTTGATAGTTTGAGTCAATGCTATCTGAATTCCTCTTTGTGTGTTGGTATATAATGGGTATTTTGGTAAGCATGGCAAGTTTTTAAGGTTAATAGAGCTCTAAGAGAACTTTAAAAAGTGGACAGAGGGAATTGGTGTAAAGGGGTTAACTTAGTATAATGCATTTTGCCTTCAGCTGGAATTTTTGTTTTATTAAATACACAAGTGAGAGTGGAGCAGGTTATTTCCTTCACCCCTCCACCCCTCCACCTCCTCTGCAGAGGCATATGTGGTTACTCAGTGTATATTCAAACAAAACTTACCTCTAGGAGACCTGAAATATTACAGGATTTAAGTGTTGTAGCCAAATCACAGTCAAAGGCTTGGAACAGTGCTGCTGTTGCACATTCCTGCAAATACAGCAAGCCTTTGCTTCCTTTGAGTACCTGGGACTGCTAATGAACCTGGCAGTTAATTCTTAACCAGCTTTAGTCAGTGTCTCAGGAATGTCTCTTAAGTGTTCATAAGTAGCAATATTTCTGATGTGCATCAGCTCCTTTTGGCTGGAATTGCCCTCTTAATGGAGATTTGTTAAGCAAATGTGAAGGGAAGCTTTTAGGGTCACTTCAGGCCATTTAAGATACCTTGGCTGCTTTGGTGTGCTCACCTGTTTTAGAACATTCACTTGATGTCTTCATTTTTCAGCTCAGCTTGGGACATCTGTATCCTAAACTACAATTACGTCCTAAACAAATGCTTTTGTGCAGCAATTGTCTGATAGTAGGTGACACCTTAAGAGCACCTTTGTTACTCAACAGAACTTGAAACAGAAGAAAAATAAGATGATACATTGATATTGGCCTCATTATTTTTTTTTCCCTTACATCTTTGATAGTTTTCTTCCCACAGAATGAATGACTTTAGTGGAATAGTACCTTGATACACTTGCCTTAAGCTTTTCTTTTTTGAAATATTTTTCTCTGAAGCTTGTCGGGGGCCAGTTTGACTTGGAAATGAACTTTATCATCCAAGAAGGAGAGGGCATCACCTGCATGGTGGACTTACTGGATAAGTGTGACATCACCTGCCAGGCTGAGGTTTGGAGCATGTTTACAGCAATCCTGAAGAAAAGTATACGGAATCTCCAGGCCTGCACAGAAGTGGGGCTCGTGGAACAAGTGCTCAAGAGGATTGATAGAGCTGACAACATGATTGCAGGTACAGCTCCTCCCGGTGTGGGACTCAAACTGTGCTGCTTCTACGCAAAATCTCGTGGACACAGTTATTAATTAGATGATAAAAATTCGACACTGCATTTCATTAAGCACTTACATTGCTGTTCTTTTTCCTTTTCAGATCTCTTAGTGGACATGCTGGGTGTGTTGGCTAGCTATAACCTGACAGTTCGAGAGCTGAAGTTATTCTTCAGCAAGCTGCAAGGAGAAAAAGGGAGATGGGTAAAAGAAAACACAAAACTCAAACCATTTTTGTTGTGTTGCTTTTATTTTTCCTAATTTTCACAAGACTGTTCCATAAACTCCATGATAAACAAATTTTCAATGTACCAAAAAATATAGGAAGCTTTCTTGTATTATATAAAGAATCTTTTTACCTGAAAGCAATTAAAATACAGAGAGTAGAATAGTGATGAAGTTTAATTTCTTCCTGAACCTGTGGACTGTATTGGTCTTTCTGAACACCTGGGAATAATAAGCTGACTCTTAAGTGTTTTCATGCACATGATTTTATTTTTTTGATTCCGGCTGTGTGAAATTGAAGGAAAAAGGCTTAACATTTCTTTAAGTCACAAGAGAGAAATACATAAAAAATGCCTACACAGGTAGTTGTGTCTGCTGCCATTTTCACGTTGCTGTACTTTACATGAAGATTAAAAAAATTTATCCAGTTAGGGAAGTGAGATTTCTGGCAGAAATTGAACTGAAGGAAATAAGTCCCAATGAAAAAGTGTATCATTTTTCTTGTTCCTGTGTGGAATAGAAAGGGATCCTTTTACAGCTGAGAAAACACCTTCCCTAAAGTAAAAATGTGTATGTTGTAGAGACCACCTGATAAAGTTTTCTTCAACACACAGTTGTTGTTTCACTGGACTTGGGAGCTATTTTAACAATCATTTTACCTGCTTTGAATTTTAATTCAGCTCCTGTTATTTCTAAATACTCTGCCTACTGTAGAGGAAAGGTAGCACAGTGTTTCTGTTGACTTAAAATAAAAAGAGTATACCATATAAAAGCAAGTATGCACACATAATACAGCAAATTTTAAAAGGCCCTTTGAAATAAATAACTTTGGAGATCTTAACCTGCTTAAATAAAAATACTCTAAACTTCGTAATGGTTTAAACTTAATAATTGAGCATAGAGAGTATATTTAACTGTAGGTGAATTAAAGTTGTCTCTGTAACATTAACTTTTTCATTTCCTGTCTCCCTGCTATTTGCATTTAATTTCCTTTCCTTATTAAAGACCAAATACGGGGGAAAGCAAGAGAAAAATGCCTCAGTTGGATTGGCAAGGAGTTGTACAACTCCATAAATCTTAAAATCAGCAGAACTGTAAAGATACCAAGTGTTTTGCTACAACACAAATTACCTGGTCAAATTCTATGGCATTGCAAACATCTAAGCAGTTCTCAGCATTTCCTGCTCAGTTTTAACTCAGATTCTTGATGCACTCCTTAGCTGAATGCACTTTTGGTACATTTGAAATACTTGTAATGGATCATGCAATGCTTGGTTTTCCGAGGGTACCTGTTTACAACAGGGGGATAAAGGGTGCTTTCAGGAAAATATCAGGATTATAAAATTGTAGTTTAAAAATAGGTCTGCCAAAAAGATAGGGTGTGGTGAAAGACAACACACAAAATTGTCCTGCCGCAATGATGGGTATTTGCTGTTCTTCAGTTGTTGTGGGCTCATATACTTGATTTGGAATTTGTAGTTGCAGAGTATTACAATAAAATCAGCAGGATGTGGGTCGTGGAGAAGTGTTAAGTATTCACACTGAGCACTCAGTTTAGGTGCTCCAAACTGCCCTTGGGACTTCAATCTCTCTCCATGGACTTCTGTGAAAGTATACACCAAATCAGTTTAATCTAATATATGATTGTAGTCCTGATGAAAATAATCCTTCTGCTGATCTTCCCTCTCTTTTTGCTAAGTATTCTGCATCTCCCTTGTGCTGGCACAGGTTTCATTCAGCCACGGCCCAGAACAGCTGTAAATAAAAATTGGTTTACATTTGTTTTCCCTAAGTTAGTTTTCATTTGGATCAGTTCATTTTCTTTAGCTTACTGCAAAATCATGCAGAGAGCTGGTGGGAATGAACAGACAGAGGCAGGAATCAATGTTCAGGGTCAGTTTAGTTTATGCTGGGTAAAAGCGGCTCTGGCCTTCAAGGGCTTAGTGAAGTTACCAAATTAATTGTATTTCAGGGCACCTACTCTATATTGTGTGAAGGTATTAATGACTTTTAATGTTGTTTTATTAAAAGTGTTGAGTGTCTTAGCAGGGTGTTATTCAACCATGTGCAAAGTTTAAAAATCTGTTAGAATTTGCTTTTTGTGTGTATAGTCCTTTCTTTCTTACAGGTTTGTTTCATTTATTTAAAAATGTAGTAATTCTTTTTGTCAGCCACCACATGCTGGGAAGTTATTGTCTGTGTTAAAACACATGCCTCAGAAGTATGGACCTGATGCCTTCTTCAACTTTCCAGGAAAAAGTGCTGCAGTATGTAGATATTTTAAGTCTCTTGTTTGTTTGTTCGTTGTTCTTTTAAGGTTATTTTCATTTGTGGTGTTCTTTGTCTCATATGTCATTGTCATAGAGTTTTAACCAAATTTTTTTCTCTGCCTGACACCTACACTAGTGCCTGAATAAATCATGTTTATAATAGATGTGCAATATCACTACAGAAGGACAAATACTATTACATAAAGAAGGGATACAAATGAGGCTGCTTTTTTATATTTTGGTTGGTTTTTTTTTTCAGACTCGTTCAGTTAAATCTTGTTGCAAGGAGAATATACCTACTCTTCACTCTAGATACTTATGAGAAATCTTTGACAAAACATTGTTCCTAGATATTTATAGGCTGAATAAGACTGAAAAGGATTAAATTTAGCAATGATTAGTCTTTTTTGTAATTGTTCCTGTGACTAATTTCTAAGTTTTGTGGTGTTCACTTGAAAAAGAACTTGAAACTAAATAGGCAGTTGGAAAACCCTGTGCAGAATCTTCTGTTGGAATTCAAGTGTGTCAACACTTTTGCTTCTACTATTGTAGAATGAAAAATTATGTTCAAAATTTCATGCTTAATTCAGAATAAGATTTGAATAAGATTTATCAGATTACTCTTTCCAGTTTTCTTCACATAAACCCATTAGCTTTCTGCCTTGGTGGCTTGAGATTGAATTTCACGAACTTGATGACATAATGAATTATTTTTTTGAATGAAAACTTTGGAGACTGAAAAATGCAGACTACTAGAAAAGTGCTCCTGCAGTTTCATCAAATGCAACAGAACTTGGCAATAGACAGACATGTTCTTGTTCATTTTGGTTATTCATGGTTTTGTATTTAACTTCTGGTTTGTATTTAGTTTCTGTTAATTATGTTGAATGCTTGAACCATATGTTATGATATTGGGGTGCCTCAGAAACCTTTATGTGGACATTTTTATATATATTTAAATTTAGAAGTCTAAGAAATTAAATATATACTATAATTACTCCATGATCCATTGTGAGTTAAGTCAAGTGATAGTGCTGCCAGTTCCCAGGAGTGGGGTGCAAAGACATGGAGACTGGTTAGTTAGCTGGTATAGAGGACGATTTATAGCATTTTGTTTGGACAGGAGTAGCAGAATAGAGCATGGGAACATAATAACAAGTCTGGCGACACTTTGGTTCTTTGATGTTTTTTGATTCATTGATGTTGATCACCTGGACAGCATCTTTGATCAGAGGTTATGGCAATCTTAATTGAAGTGTGCATTGCAAACCTGTGCAGCAAACCAGCAGAAAATGAATAGTAATGTTAAAAAAATCCAACCAAACAAAATCTCTGAAAAAATAAACCCCAGCTGTTTGAAACAAAGGGTCCTGCCACATGGTTTGTAACTCAAGGGCTTTTGCACTAACAAACACAATGTTTGATACGAAGATTTTGCCTGGTGGGGATTGTATTGTGTTTCTTTTGAGCAAGTTTATAATTCTCACTGGAAACCTACATAGATATGGATTTCAGGAGAAAAAATAATTTTTTGAGTGAAATGTGGCCAACTTTCCCTTCATGATCAGTTACTTTCCTGAATACCAACACTATGTGAAAATGCATCTGGTTATTCTGTCAGGTTACCACAAAAGCAAACCAATATGAATTTGTATTTTGAGAAGTTGTTATTCCATAAGGCTTTCACTAAAGCATTTAAGTTTGAAGCATAGGTTGCTATTAATAATCTTTTTTGAGATATAAAGGTCAGTTTTTAAATATTTTGATTAATTAAATATTGTATCAAGTACAAAGAGAACAGAAGTTAGGCCAGATTTTTTTCTTTAGTGTGGAGAAACTACACATTTGCAGTGTGTCTCTGTCAGCATATATTTGTAGAGTGTATCTTAAGCTGCACACTTCTACTGTTGTGTTGGTCTTTCTACATGAATTACTTTTTGCTTTCTTCAGGCTATTGCCTTACCTCCTATAGCCAAGTGGCCATACCAGAATGGATTTACTTTCCACACTTGGCTAAGAATGGATCCTGTAAATAACATTAATGTGGATAAGGATAAGCCTTATTTATATTGGTGAGTATTATGTAAAACTTATATTGCTGATGTTCAGTTTCTGTTAATTGTTCAATGATGTCTGCACCCATCTGTGTCTGTGCTGATTTTGTTCTGATTTGTCAGCTTTCGAACAAACAAAGGACTTGGTTATTCTGCTCACTTTGTTGGAGGCTGCTTGATTGTAACGTCCATAAAATCAAAAGGAAAAGGTTTCCAGCACTGTGTAAAATTTGATTTCAAGCCACAAAAGGTGAGTAAAAATAATAAAATCTTTCAAATAGGTTTCATGAATCTAAAATAGTAGTTTGAGAGTCTGTGTTGTAGCTGTTGATTAATCTCATCTTTCTGTAGAAAAACAGTTACACTGGAATGAGCAAAACAAACTTGTGTTCTGAATTCTTATTTCATTTTAATTTTACAACTAAATTATGAGTTGATTTTATTACTGGTGTTCAAGGCTGGCTTGCCTGTTAGGTAGTGTTATGTGATGTTGAATGTTCCCTTTTTCACTTAGATATCCTGCTAATGTTTCTGGAACAACTGGTGTAAACATCTTGTGGGAGAACAGGCCTCCTCAGGAATTCCTTATCAGTAATCCCTTGCTGTAAATATGGATTCTGTTTGTGATAATTTGACATGCACAGCCTTTGAGAGGCTTTAGTCTGGAGCCATCCTTGCTCTTTGGAATGACATTTGTAGTAGTCCATCATGCTACGAATAACGCAGTTTAAAACTTACTTACAGAGTGGTTTCAGTGTAGATTGGTTCAGCATTGTCATAAAGATTTTTTGAGTCATATGCCATAAATACCTTTTAAGCTTCTGTGTGGAAAAAATGGCATATTATCCTTTGACAAAGCAATGCAAGAAAACTCACCAGTGGTTTATTAATCTTTTCTATTTAAAATACATCTTTCAGTCTGAATTTAATTCACATAAAGAGTTGAATTTGTTCTCCCATGCCCCACTTGAATGCTTAAGCTACTCCTAAGTATCTATAGAATTACATAAACTGGTTTTTTATTGTTTAGTGGTACATGGTGACTATAGTGCACATCTATAACCGCTGGAAGAACAGCGAACTCCGGTGTTACGTGAACGGGGAACTGGCATCTTATGGGGAGATAACATGGTTTGTCAACACCAGTGATGTGAGTAATCCCTGCACACTAATGTGTATAGCTGATCATCTTGATGGACTACATAGATGTTCTTTGCCATTTTATCCATAAATCTCCCCTATTTTATGTATTTTTAAAAAATGTTGAAATAAAAATGGTAACATTTTGGTAGAGGAGTAAACTGTGCTTTTATATGTATCAGAACTTCAAATTTGTTTCTGCTGAGACCCTCAAATACTTGTTAATGTAAAATTATTCCCTGATAAAATGCATATTTTTTGCATGATTTACTTGTGTAGCATGGATTAAACCCTGTTACTGGGTTCTGTTTTCTGTTTTCAGACATTTGACAAATGTTTCCTGGGTTCTTCAGAAACAGCAGATGCCAATCGAGTGTTTTGTGGGCAGATGACATCTGTTTACCTTTTTAGTGAGGCTCTCAATGCTGCTCAGATCTTTGCCATTTATCAGCTTGGCCTGGGATATAAGGTACCTTAGACTTTCCTAAGTTTAATTCTGCTAAGACTCTTTATGGTAGGTGTTAAGAATGTTGTAACACCTCTGTGTCCCAAAAAAAGTGATCTTTATATTAAAGTCTTCCATGTTTCTTCTGTAAGCCTATGTATGGCCTTACAAGCTGCAAGTAAGCATTAATGCAGTTTCTTGGTTTCTTATAAAGCAAAAAGAATGATGCTTCTGTTTGCTTCTCAAAATTTCCGTGTTGGTGGTTGGGAGAGGGAGAACACAACTGTTATCTCTGGTTCACTTTTTCATTGAGGCTGAAAACTTTAGATCAAGTATGATGTATTTGTTTTAGAAATGTGGCTTTATAGCTGCTTGTGCTAGTGGGGTTTTTTTAATGTGTGAAGTCAATGCTGAGGACTAGTTTTGTTGCAGTGATTTATTATTTGTTTTGTCGTAGCCTGAGGGGCACTAATTGAAGGCTGTTATTCCCCAGCAGCTGTACAAACATACGCTAAAAAAAGATGGTTCCTTTTCTATCTGCTCCTCAATTATTAGTTCCTTTTGAATGAACATTGCTGACAGTCCTGCTGTTTCCAAGCTGATGTGGTTATTTTACATTACCCACTGTCTTGGCAATGACACTCTTCAGGGGCCAAAAAAATTCTGCCATTTTAATTTTGTAAAATTGACTTTGAGTCTTATGAGTCTTTGGTTCTTATGAGAACCTTTCTTTATGAAATGCTGCTCGATTAAGAAGCAATGTTTTAATCATTTTTTGCAATAGTTGTTTTGAACTGTTTTTTCAGTGTTCTTAATCTAATTTTCTTCTTCTTTCCTTCCTCAACCCTTCTTCCCGATCCAGGGAACGTTCAAGTTCAAGGCAGAAAGTGATCTCTTCCTCGATGAACATCACAAATTGTTGCTATATGATGGCAAACTCTCCAGTGCTATTGCTTTTATGTACAATCCAAGGGCTACAGATGCACAGCTGTGTCTAGAGTCATCCCCTAAGGATAACCCTTCTATTTTTGTTCATTCCCCACATGCCCTCATGCTGCAGGTAAATCAACATTTTCATAGATTTGGAGGAAACAAATGATTTCTGTCTGAAAACCTAAAATGCAATTTTATAGGGATTTGGATGAGAGATAGAATTGCTTATAGGTTGGGATTTTTTGGGTTGGCCCTGCCATTGTTTCTTGAACTAAAGAGGACGCACAAGAATCCTAAGAAAAATGTTTATTCTATGAATAAATAAAAAGGCTGTGTTAACTTTGGGAAAAAAACCCTTCTTCCTCACTTCTGACATATTCACTCCCCTACAGATGTTCCCTGTCTCCCATCTTTTGCCCTGTTGATATGAAATCCTGTTCTTTCCTGTGCTTTGAATGCTACCTCCTATAGATTCACCTGAGGATCTACACTGTAGATCTGTATCTAAAAATATCTGTATCTAAAGCAGTAGGTCAGGCATACTGGGCATTTAGTGTGACTGTGGCAGCCAGTTCGTTCTTCTTGCGGTTTCTTTTTATTTGGTAATAATACAGGTTTTTTATTGAAGAAATTAAAAGCTATTTGCAATGAACTTTTTATCGGTTTCTGAAGGAGGCTTCAATATTTCTTGTTTCTTCTTTGTCAGGATGTGAAAGCAGTCTTAACGCACTCTATCCAAAGTGCCCTGCACTCCATTGGAGGAGTGCAGGTGCTTTTCCCTCTCTTTGCACAGTTGGATTATAGGCAATATTCCTCAGACCACATTGACACAACTGTTTGGTGAGTGCATGTACTTATTGTGTCCTGGGCTTTGTTCCTGTGAAGTAAAGGAAATTACCTGTTACTTTTATCAAATGGCAGAATAGTTTGTATTGTCTTGTGCAACAATAAATTATGTCTTACAACAAAAACGTTACAGGCAGGACCTCAAAGTGATGTACTTGTTTGCACCAAATGTTCTGTGAAAGCTCACAGAGAATCAAAATGTACATGTACTTTATACCTGACTTTTTTTTTTTAGTGTGTGTAGCAGAATTATGGATAATTCTCTTGAGTTTATTCCTGTCATGGAGAGAATTCTCTGAGGAAGGCTTCAAGAGAAACTCCAGAAAGGGTGGATTTTTCAGCTACATGAAGTCATTCCTTGGAATTTTTCTTCATTTTTTTTTAACCTTCGGATTTTTGGAAGATACTGTTACTTAGTGTTGCTGCTAGGCTTTTCCTCTGGTGTGAGCTCTGTTTCAACTTCATCCAACTTCTGATCATCAGGCACAGAAGCTGGTAGAGCTCCTAAGTTAAAGAGCAGCAGTAAAAGCAAAGGGATTGCTTTTTAGAATTCTGGCGTAATTTGCTCTGTTTCATTACATTTTTAGTTTCATGACTGTTTAAATATGATGTGCGTCCATATTGTTGCTTAAAAGGAATGGTCACAATATTCCTTCAGCCCATTTCTTTGTGCCTGGGTGTCTCCTGAGCTGGCTCAGACTTGGGCGTCAATGTAATAACTCAGGGATTTGATTCAGTTGCAAATTGTTTCAGCAACACAGGAGTTTTCAACTGGTTCAGTTCTTGATCCACAGGCACTAGTGTCTTGACAGGAATATTTCCTCTGGCAGCAGTACAGCAGCAAAACTGTGTCTAGAAAAATATCTGCTCTTCTGATAGCATAAGAAGCAGAATGGCAATTGTTACTGACGTTACAGAAGTTTGTAAGTGAAATATGAAGAAGAGAGAAGTGCAAACTTAACTGTTGCCTTTTTGAAAGAATTCAGAAGGATTTTGTGTTTATATGGTTATCTCAGAATCCAGAATTCCAAGTTAGAAAAGCATGAATAAAATCAAGAAGTTTTTTGAAGCAAGCTTACAAAATTTAGTCTTGCTTTTTGTTTTAAACGTTCTTATTTGAATATTTACATAACATGTATCTCTGATTTGCGTGGTGGAAGTGTTAATTGGGAAATACTTTGTCTTGTTGTAACCCTTTAAAACATTTTTGTTTCCTAAACCATGTTTTCCAGTTCTACTTTACTGGCATTCATCATGGAATTGTTGAAGAACTCTATTGCTATGCAAGAACAGATGCTTTCCTGTAAAGGCTTCCTTGTTATAGGATACAGCCTAGAAAAGGTAAAGTAAATCTTTCTTGATGTCTTACATTAATATTGAATTTTTTTGAGATAAATACTTTTCCTAGACTGTTGCAGGGCTCTCCTTAAGCAGATCTTCTTTTGCAGTCTTCCAAAGCCCATGTTACCAGAGCTGTACTAGAACTTTGCCTTGCATTCTCGAAATACCTGAGCAACTTACACAATGGGGTGCCCCTGCTGAAGCAGCTGTGTGATCATGTTCTCCTGAATCCTGCAATATGGATTCATATCCCAGCACAGGTAAAATTGCTTATTCTTATCAATAAGGTGTCTTATGGTGTATTGATTTGGGAGTGTTGAAACTATGCCTTGACTCCAAAGAATTATGGATTCTGGCTCTGCAGCAGGAGTCATCCAGGAACTGTTTCCAGGCTCTGCTTTGCTGCATGTAGTTGTCAAGTTTTGCAGACTCCAAAGGTTTTCTGGGAGTTTGGAAACTTGCAGTGTTCTGCATAACAGAGTTGTGACTTTTGACCCAGACTGAGAAGGAAGTTTGGATGCGTTAGTTGGCAAAAACTCAGCAATTTTTGAAGAGGAAATTATCTCAGGTGTCAGATTATAAGTCTTAATATAAATTGGCAGTGAGTATTTTTGTTTTGGTGAATCTCTGTTCTCTGAGTGTGAACAACTTTGATCAAAACTTTCCAGCTGAAACCTTCTTACCAGCACTGTACAGTTTCAGAAATAGAATGAAATTTTTCATCAGTTTGCAGAGGTTTTAAGACTAAGCTATGCAGAGAAAATCTATTTCTTTAAGACATTTTGGTTGATGAAATGTAAGAATTCAGTTATCTGACGTGCTGCAGTTCAGGTGTGATGATTTTTGTTTTCCTGACTGGGCGTTTTAGGTTCAGCTGACCCTGTACACTTACCTGTCTACGGAGTTCATTGCCACTGTTAACATATATGGAGCAATCCGGCGGGTTGGGACAGTTCTTTTGGTCATGCACACCCTCAAGTATTATTACTGGGTGGTGAACCCTCAGGATCGCAGTGGGATAACTCCCAAGGGCATAGGTATGTACATATAGGTTGATTTTTACTCTCACAGTCTGATGTTTGTTTTAAAAAAGTATTGTATACAATGTTTAGAATAGAGCCATATTTCAGAAATAATTACCCTTCAGTGGGATGGGTTCCCCGTAACGGTGTGAGCAGTGGGCTTTTGTCCTTGAAAGGTTTTTTTCACAACCTAATGGAAACTTTCTTTAGAAGCCATATCCTCTGTCATCAGACACCTGTGTGAACTGATACTAGACAGAAGTGGTCAGAGAAGTGGTAGGATGTTGGAACTGTAGAGCTGAGCCTGGGAATATGGTCTCTCTAACGAAAGGCTCTGGAATTTTAGAGAGAGAAGCAGGTGATGGAAGAGAGCTAGATGTACTAGGAGTGAGTGCTCTCGAGATGTCTGACTTCCTGCCACCAACTTCTCAAAATGACCAGCTCTTCCTCTTAGAGGGTTGTAAACATTATTGTATAGTATTTTGCATCCTTTAAGAAGCAAAGCATGTGCATTTTTTCTGTTCTTTGTGCAGACATGGATTTACTTAGTTTCTTAACTCATTTATTGAGCCTGAGGCAAGTGGATGAGTAGGATAGTCTTAGTAATGCAGTTTAATGGCTTGTTTTGACTAGGCTGGTTTATACTGAAAATAACTGTTCTTAAACCAAATATGCCTGTGGGCCTGTACTTTATAAAACCAGACTCATATGATCACTTTCATTCTCTAGATGGTTTGCTTTTCTGTGATGATTAAGATCATAAGAACTGTGACCCTACAGGCGAATGTAAAAACTATCCCCCAAAATGTATTTGCCACAGTTCATTTGCTTTCTGTACCAAAGCTTTTACTTGACTTTGACACTTGGTTGCACCTGTTTTTTTAACCTTGCCTCTCCTGGGAACTACTGAGTGCTTGAGTATTTAAAATGTTTCTTTGAAAGTCTGCTTTATGCAGGAATGGCAGAAGCCAGTCCTTTTTGACTTTGAGTTAAAAAATGAAGTCATGTCTTTCAAGGTACTCTTTATACACAGCATGGTAAGATTGATTTTTGTGTATTTAGCCAGTTTATAATAATGGCATGTAGCTCTTCCTTTGAGCTTTAGCAGAACTTTAGAAAGAACTGTAAACTGCAAAAATTTAAAATCTGGAAATTCTGCCATAAAGTTCTCGTATCAGTCTTATTCCTCGCATGAAGTTGGTTCGTAGCACTACAAGGAAATGTTAAAATCATCAGAATTTAGAGGGGTTTAGGAAACTGTTTAATAAAAGCCTTGGTGGAATTTCACTGATCAGGTATTTTGCTAATAAAAAGTGATAAAGCACAATACTGTTTTGTGGTCTCAAATAGAAGGAGGGAAGACTTAGATTTGTGCCTTCTTCACCAGAAAATGCCTTTTATTTTTGTTTTTGTGAAAATGCAGTCTGTGCTAATAACAACTGTTAACTTGTATTTTATGTGTCTGCTTTTCTTTTGTAGATGGTCCACGGCCTACTCAAAAAGAGATTTTATCCCTGAGAGCATTTTTGTTGATGTTCATTAAACAGCTAGTGATGAAGGTAGGATAGCTTTACATTATGGTAGGATATTTAAGTTTTCTGTCATAAAGAAATGCCTAACATGCTTTAAACATGTTGAATTTTGTAATAGTAAATAAACAGAAAAGCCATGTAAGGTGCTTCCTTTTGTTATGGCTCTTGCCACAGACAGCAGTGCTAAAGATGCATTTTTTTCCTCTTTTAAGCTGTTTTTATCAGAAGTGGAACTGTTACTAGCTTAGAAATGTTTACTATTCAGGAAATAAGTATTTAATTTCTTGTTTTGTTTTTTTTTTAACATGAGCAGTATCACCTACATCATAAGTGCCTAAAGACTAAAGAGAAACATTTGATATTACATGCTGTGGGTCGGTGGGACAGAGGAGAATAAGAAAGACTATCAATAAGTTTCACAACTGTTTCTTGGACATTAGAGGAATGTTGGGATTCAGCAGCTCTGCTGCTTATAGGCTCTTCATGACCCTTTCCTATCATAAGTTTGGGCTCTCTCTTTTCTCTCTTCTGTGGACTGATTTTTCTTGTGTTTGAATCTACCTCCCTTTTCCACTCTTCCCCTGTGTTGCTAATGGACCGGTGAGCTCTGTGTGGAGCAGTAACTACCAGAAAAGCTCTGCCCTTGACTCTTTAACTCCTTCTTTAAATTGGATATTCTGCAATTGAAATATCAGGAACATTTTATCTATCAAACTCTAAAAGATTTTCATTGAGTGTTAGATTCATTCTTATTTTTTTTTTTCAAATTTCTGTCAGAGATTTATAACTTGGACAGTTTTAGGTAGAGTTTCACCAGCTTTGTCATGGTTTAACCTCAGCCAGCAACCGAGTACTACACAGCCACTTGCTCACTCCCTCAGCAGTGGGATCAGGGAGAGAGTCACGAGAGCAAAAGCTTGTTGTGAGGTGAGATAAAGACAGTTTAAAAGGGAAAGCAAAAGCCACATACACAAGGAAAGCAAGGAGTTCACTCCCTGCTTCCCATGGGCCAGCAGGTGCTCAGCCATCTCCAGGAGAGCAAGGCCCCATCACACAGGGCCCCATAACAGGACTTGGGAAGACAAATGCCACCTCTCCAAGTGTTCCCCACTTCCTCCTTCTTCCCCCCACTTTCTATCCTGAGCATGATGTCACATGGTCTGGAATATCCCTTTGGTCAGTTGGGGTCACCTGTCCTGGCTGTGTCTCCTCCCAGTCTTCCACACACCCCCAACTTCCTTGCAGTGTGGAAAGCAGAAAAGGCCTTGGCTCTGTGTAAGCCCTGCTCAGCAATAAAAAACCATCCCTGTGTTATCAACACTGCTTCCATCACAAATCCAAACCATAGCTGTGTGCTGACTCATGTGAAGAAATTCTACCCCAACCAAAACCAGCAAAACAATAAAAAGAACATCCGTCATAAAAGGTTGAGCTTGATCCTTTGGCAGGTTTTCTATTTGTACATAGTAGTGCAAAATCTTTTTGGGAAATGAAAGACTCACTTTAAAAAATCACTAGAAGTGGAGAAGCCTGCTTTTGCCTACCCTCATCCTGTTCTTAGAAACGGTTGGTTTTTGTTTTCACAGAAAATACTTCAAGGCATATTACTGGGCATAGGTGGTGTAAATGATTGAGATTTCTTCAAAGCTGATAGCAACTGAAGATGGGCTTCTGTAGTGGAAAATAAGAAGCAAATATAGATATGAGTATAGCTAAGAGGCTTATAATTAAACTTCCTGATCTGCTTTTGAGTCCTTTGTGCTGCCTCAATTTAACTCTTCTATTAACAGGAAGCTCTCAGTTCAAATTGACTGCATCAATTAACATGTATTACTCTAACTATTTCATATACTATATTGCTATTTATCTTGTTTCTCTGCCTGTCTTGAAATTGCCTTAAAACATTTTTATGGCATTCAGTGGTTGCTTTTGGGGGCAGGGCAGCAGCTACCTTGTAACTATGAAGCTATTACAGTATCAAGTGAAAGCAAAGTTGTTGTGTGGTACTTGCTTTGTTATATAAATATTTCTTGTAATAATGCTTTTTTGGAAACAGCACTTTTGTACTTGAAAGATGATACTTAAAACCTGTTTGTTTTTAAAGGACTATGGAATAAAAGAAGATGAATTGCAGGCTATCCTCAATTACCTGCTCACTATTCATGAGGTAATTTTTGATTTGGGGGATGTGTTTGAGAAGAGTGGCATACTAGTGCTGTTTGTGCCCACCAAATGTTTGAATAATTTCAAATATAACCTCCTTTATGCCACAAGATGGCTCTACAGAGGAAGTAGAAACATTGTCCAATTCTTTAAGTAGTGTGCTGATATGCCAATATTCTTGCAGTGATTTAAGCACTATGTTCAATGTTAGATTGAAGTTCATTAAGCCAGTAAGTCAAAATGGTTTCTTATGTTTTTCTACAAACCAATTTACCAAGCAGAAAAACAGATGGTGAGACCGACTTTAAAAAAAAGTCAAAACCTTGTTTTAGGCTGCCTAAGTAATATTTTTTGTTTTGTTTTTCCTCTCCTTTTTATTTTGCTTCTTAAATAAAGCAATAAAATTGAAAACATGCATTAAAAAAATAAAGATGTATGTTAATGGCATCTAAGAGAAGCATATAAACTTAATTGGGAGAAAATGTTGGTTACCACTGATACATCTGCATCTTCATATTTTAGCACCAGGAAAGGCACTTTATGCCAGATGCAACATCAAAGACAAGGGAAATGGGGACATAAATCTAACTGATCTCATCTCTGTAAGGGTGCTTGAAATGGGTAAAATAAGGAATTAATTGAACTTCATTTCAAGCAGTACGGATTTTTTTTTTTTTTTTTTTTTTTTTTATTTTGCTTACACCTATAGTTTCCTTTTATTCTCTCTGCTGGTTACTACTACCTGGTAGTACCACAGTCAAGCAGTTCTACTTTATGTGGAGAAGTAAAAAATAAGACTCTTGGTAATATCTAAGACTGAACTAAAATAGCAGAAGGTTTATATAGCCATCAGATGAGGATGTGATGTTTTAAATATCTTAGCAGTTTGCATACTCAAGTATAAAAGATCCATGAATGCTGAATCCCACAATCTAACTGTGAATTCAGAAAAACATCAACAAAAAAAGTAAAATTTAGCCTTCCCATAGGGCTCAGTCATCAGTGATAGCATCTGTAATGTCAGCTGATAATATCATCAGGTGAACAGATTTGTTCAGGGGGATGTAAAACTGATTTTTTGATAGAGAAAGAATCAGAGTATTTGTTCGAAAGTGTTGGATAGTTGGTTGGCTGTTTTTGGTTGTTGGCTTTTTTTGTTTTAAAATAAACTTTCATTTTAATACTACAAAGTATGGGAAAAGACAGTTGCATTTTGTTATTTCTTAGGTTATTTTTAGTTACAATGAACTTGGAACAAATTAATGAACTGTAGCGTAGAGTGCTTTAGACTAAAAGTATGGAAAACTTTACAGAGCAGCTTAAATTACCCATTTAAAATATTGTCTGTGGCAGGTGGTAGTATTTTTTTTTTCATGGTTTGAACATTTCTGAGTAGAAACTTTTCATTAAACATCACCCTGTGCCCCAGAAAATGTGCAGCAGTTTATTTATAGCTCCTGTGCAGGAAAGGACTGGGAAATAAACATGCAAACAGAGGAGCACGTGTGTGGAAGGAAGTAACATGGTCTGAATATCCGTTGCCTGTCAAATCCTTACATCCCAGACACTGATGTATCACTTTTCACCCTAAACAATTAAGTGTATTTTTTGTTATGTTTTCTCCAGCACTTGCTATAGAGCTATAGTTCTTTTGATCCTGGCCAAAATGATTTGGTCCTTAGTTTATTACTAATCTCCACATACTTTTGAAATATTTTGTAGTGGTTCTTTTAGCCAGAAGTTCTAGTGTACGTGTTGTAAATTCAAATTTGTAACTTTTATTCAACAGGATGACAATCTAATGGATGTCTTGCAGTTGCTGGTTGCTCTGATGTCAGAGCATCCTGGTTCCATGATCCCTGCATTTGATCAGAGGAATGGATTACAGTAAGTTTGAATTTTCTAAGTGGGGAAAAAGGAAATAGTATTTTGACCATACTGCTGCTTGCAAGAATTCCCGTGAAATCTGAACGGTTCTCATCAGTGTGTGTGTTGCAATCTTAGACTCCTCATGCTGGGAGATTTTTGGGTCCAGGTGTTCATTCTGACAAGAGGTGCTGTTGGATTTATTATCAATGAGGTGTTTTTTTTTAATGTTTCCAAGCTGTCAGTCACACTTAAATGGGGAGTGATCCATTTCAGTCTGTGCATTGATGTCTTCATCTACTGGTGCTCATTCTTCAACCTTCCATTCTTACAGATGTTTTAGAATGGGAAGGGGACTGACAAAAATTGATTCAGATGTTGTCTGAACCTTGTTAGTTTTCTTTCCTCTTTTTTTTTTCCTGTGGGACTTTTGCAGAAAAACTTTTTATTTGTTTAAAAGTAGCACTTTGTGCTATGCATTGTTTGCAATCTTCTTCCCAACAAACAGAAAAATAGTGTTTTAACACTATTGTGAGAGAAAAGTAGGGGAAGTAGAAAATTCTACTAGCACAAGTAGAAAATCTTCCAGAAGAGTTAAATTGTGACTCTGATTTTGTCTTGTGGCTCTCAGAGGGTGGTCACAGTATTGAAGTTTTCTAATTTAATAGCAACCTGCCTGAACATAGTGGGGAAAAAATTGGTACAGGCAAACAAATGTAAGAACTGTTCCTAGAAGGATATGGGGAGTAGTAATTCTCTTGCTGTGTAAAGGCAGAGTCTCATTTCATACATTTAGTTGCACTTACTGGTTAACCCCTGTTTATACATACATTTTTTCCAGTTGCCCTTTCTCAAGAGACTTCATTCAGGCATGCTTGTAATTATTTTCTCCCCTTTTAGTGCTAGAATGATTTTTATTTTTTTTTTCACCCATTTTCATCAGATTTGATTTCATTTGTATGGTAATGTATTATGTATGGGAAACTAATAAAAACTCTAAATAATAAAGTATTTGAATGTCATGTTGGGTCTCCAATGCAGTCCATTTGGTTTTATTTAACAACTAGCAGTAGGTGCTTTCTTTTTTGTTAACAAGTATATGAGCAAGCCAGCATGAATAGTGAGTCCACAGTGAGAAATCACTTTGTTTTCCTGTCTCATTTGTTACACCCCTTGCTCCTGTGTTGTCTCCAGTCACTTAATAGATTTTTGTATGTTTCTTGATACATCTACTTTTTGCAATTAAGGCATTATATTCTTGAAATTTAAAAATAATTTTCCAAAGATTTATAAATATTTGCAGTTCTCTTAAAATTAAAAATTTTAAACTAACCAATCTAGTAGGAAAAAAAAAAGGAAATGCTTTTTCCCTATGCACTTAGGTAACCCTGACAGTGCTCTGTAAAGAAAAGCAGAGAAATGGATTCTATTGCTTGAATGGCCAGTGCATCATAGGGTTGCTTTTTTGTTTCCTTCTATAGTTTCTGTGGTGGCAGCATTCTCCAGGATAAATTATGTGTTATACATAACTGTTTTTTAATCACCCTGGGGTTTTACCTTTAATTCTGGTATAGAACTAATTTTTTTTTTTAATTTGGTCTTAGTTCAGGTGTCCTGAGAATTATTTTTGGGTGTACAAATAAAGGTACATAACTAGTGATGAATGCTCACTTATGTATAGATATGGCCTAAAAACTTGAAGTCCTTTGAACTCTTTAAAACTTGCTGATCTAAAATGCCATGTTATAACATGGAATATTTTTGGAAAGACTCTCCAGAACTGTTTAAATGTGGTAGGTGTTTTCCTTCCCCCTAGTGAAGTGATCCAAATTTCCTCAAAAATTTTATCATTACTTATTTACGGTAAAGGATGAGTTCTGTGCCTTCTGTTCCAGTATGATTTCATGGAATGTTGGGAAATTAATATTTTCTTTTTTCAAAGAGAGCTTAGTAGTCCATGTAGGTAAATTTAAATCATATTTCACAGATTTAAAGATCTGTTGAATACTATGAACCACAGTCCAACTAGAATCAGATAGTGATGTGGCCCTAAGCACCTGAGTGCCTAAAAAGTAAGTGATGAAAGCAATTGGATTTAACTGATAAATACATTTAGATGTCTTAAATTTTTATGTAAGGTTTACGAGGACCAAAAACCTGCATTTGTTATTCTTCACATTGACAGAAGACCAATGTGTTTTTTCCTCTTAGGGTGGTCTACAAGCTTTTAGCATCACAAAGTGAAGGCATCAGGGTGCAAGCTCTGAAAGTGATGGGATATTTCTTAAAACATCTTGCTCCAAAGTAAGTACTGATTCAGGTCTTAAAGCTAAACCTTCCTTAGGAGTAAAGGTAGATTGTGACACATGCATTCTGTATGTTATTACGTGTATAAATTATTGGGTGTATGTGCACACATTTGTGTGTAAAGGGGAAAAAGCTATAGTGGAGGTTAGTCACTAAATAGGCTTCACTGAATAGGAGCTACTCTTCTTCAACTACCCCTCAGTCTATTTGTCTTGAATATGTTTTTGGTATGGTGCAACTGCTTGTTGTTGGCAGCTAGCCTCCAGGCATTATCACTTCCTTATCAAGCTCATTTAATTGTTACTTGCAGTGTGGCTTCCTGCTTTTCAAAGTGGCCCTTTTCCAGTGAAAGCAATAGCAAGAATTAGACTGGTGAGATGGAACCCCATGTTACTGAGAACTAGGTTTAATATGTCTCAAGTTGATTGTGATAGTAGACAACTATTGAGATTGCTGTCCATGGTTGCATTTCTGAGTGAAATGAGGGCAAAGGTGTCCTTTCCTCAGTGTTTATCAAGAAATCCCCAAGGCTGTGTTTCAGCTTTTTGGACCCATGGGTGAGTGGATCTCATTTATGGAAGAAAGGTGGCTGCCTTCAGGGAATCATTTGTCCTTTCAGAATCTGAACACTTCCCCTTTTCCTTCACCAAAAGTGAAAGACCTAAGGAACAAACAAGAAATATACATTACCAGTGATTTTGTATTTCTCGAAGCACACATTTTAAACATTTTCTCTAAAGCAAATTGAATGCATAAGTTTATTTCATCTTTCTCTACCATTTTAGGAGAAAAGCTGAGGTCATGCTTGGACATGGATTGTTCTCTTTGTTGGCTGAAAGGCTGATGCTTCAGACAAGCTTATTCACCATGACCACATACAATGTCCTGTTTGAGGTAGTAATACACTGTAGTTAGGATCCAATCTTTCTAATTACTTGTAAGACATTGTTAGAAAATTGCTTACATATTTGTGCTGATATGTTCCAGATGACATTAAACCTTAGTGTGATGCAGCTGAATGCTGCTTTTTTTCCCCCCCAAAGCTCACTGCTCAGGATTTACCTCCTCCTTAACTTGGTTATGCTCATTATGAACAATTCTAGATAATGAGTAACCTGTGTGTCTCAAGCAGACGCTCATATAGATGTGGAATTTTATTATAGCAATGATCTTGCCTTAGGATAATGCTTTGGTTAGATTCACATTTATCTTCCAGTGTATTTTAAATAACAGTATGCACTTAAGAGAGAAATAAAAAAAAAAAAGTAGTTTACAGAGTTTTAGGAACAGGATGAAATAAATTACCGAGAAAGTTAGTGAATGGGGATTTTTTGGGATGATTTTTAGAATGATGGTGATTGTGCTGTATCCCACTATTTTTCAGTAAGCTGTCTTCTGTATATTTATATGGCATCATGTTCTTTCTTGCCAGATTCTGACTGAACAGATTTGCACTCAAGTAATACATAAACAACATCCTGACCCAGATTCAACGGTGAAGATACAAAATCCTCGTAAGAATGATACACATTTTTAAGTGCTACCTTAAGAAAAGTCTGCTTTAAAAAAAACCCCCACCAATGAAAAAGCTTATAAATTACATCTACCAGTCTTCTAATCTCAGCTTCACATTTTTTTTCACACTAAAAGACAGATAACTTGTATTTAGTTGGAGTTACGTACAAAGTATGTCTCTATAGCTTTTTGAAGGACGTTGTATGTGGCTAAATGTGTACGTAGTTCATAACTCACCTTTTTTGGCTGTGCAGTCACGTTATGAAATGGTTTTTCAAGACTTGCATTCACAGGATACTTTGATTTAATATATGTTAAGGTTCCAGCAAAATTTTGAATGCATTATTTATTGGTGTCAGTCTAAATTACCTGAAATATGGAAACAGCTTTCATCTTAAATTACATTCAGTGTGACAATGCTAGATGGAAAATTGGAGAAATGTATCTGCTCACTGTTTTGGTTAGCTTACTTTATTGGAAAAATCTTGATATGAAACTTCAGGTGTCTTTTGAGCTTAGAGAAAATACTGATCTCCTTTCCTGAATTATATGCATTATTAATGTGCTCTGTACATAAGACAATGGACTTATGGTAGCTTTGGGAGTTAACTTTTTTCTGGAGAAATAACAGATTTTTCACTTTTGTAGCTGCTTTGTCATTAAATGTAGGGCACAGTTGTGGGTTTGCTTCAGGTAGAAAGTAGCGGAAGAGAAAGGAAAGCAAAGCAGATGTGGGGGAAAGAAATCTGATTGCATTATGCTATTTGCCTTCTGGTAAATCTGTATGAAGCAAGATATGTGAGCAGGTTTCTGTTGCTTTCTCCTAAGATTTTTGAAGTTGGCAGTCACTGCTGTGGTTAGTATAGACTATATGGAGACTGAGTTGAGTCTGAAATTACGTAGGTCTAGTAGGAAGAGTGACTTCTAGAGTACCTTTTTTAGATCACTACTATTATCAAATAAGGAATTTCTCTTTAAAGAAGTTGTACGAGATGCCCTGCTACTACCACAGTGACTGTGTTCAAATTGCACCCTAATTCATTTACAGAGGGGACTTCTTTTAAAGTAACAAGAACAGTCACTGCCCAACTCCTTTGAAAAGTGCTATGTACCCTCAATTTTGACCTCCAAAAAATACAGAAAATGTTGTAATCACAAGAGGTAAAATTTTGTATTGGGAAAGTTTTTTATAATAGAAGCTGTTAAGTTTAATTGGAAGTTGCTAAACTGCCAATTAAAAATTCAGTATTTTTAAGGTAGAGCAAAATCTAAGCATTTTTCTCATATATTGATTTTCTAAAGGATGCTTTTTTATGTGAACCTCATGTAATAACCGTTCTGACAGGTTCTGATAGCTTATCAATTGTCATGCAGTAATATTTGTGTTGCTTAAACATGATCATTCAATGAATTCTATTTTCTTCAGCCATAGAGGCCTGCAAATCCCCCTGATTGGTGACTAGGTTTGAGAAGTTTTTGACTAAGGGGTTTGTTTTGCTTAAACCTTGTTCTCCGATAGAGATGTGCCTTTTCTCAGTATAAAACTTTTTTATGTGGTGTCAATTTTCTTGTACAAACACTGTTGAAAGAGGCCTTGTGTTTTATGCTATGCTTACTCCTAATATTTTGTTACTCATGAACTGTTTTACAGAGATTTTGAAGGTTATTGCAATCCTGATCCGTAATTCTCCACAGTGTCCAGAAACTCTGGAGATCAGGCGAGCCTTCCTCTCAGATATGATTAAACTTTTTAATAACAGCAGAGAAAACAGGAGGTAAGATGGCTTGCTCTCTGCACAAGTATACAAAATAAGTAACAAGGTTTCCTAGTAAATTAAACTATGAGGCAGATACGGATACTTCATTGCTGTTTCAGAAAATTCTATACTCCAGCAAAATCTTCAGTAGGAAAAATTAGAGAAGCTTGCGTGTAGCAATTTTTTCAAGCGTGTTGAATTCTTGACTCAGCTATTGTACATATTTCTAAGCTATATTTTACTATATGATTTAATAGCATGTGTGTATTTTGCAGGAGTTTGTTGCAGTGCTCTGTCTGGCAGGAGTGGATGCTTTCCCTTTGTTGTTTTAATCCAAAGACTTCTGAGGAGCAGAAGATAACTGAGATGGTGTACACCATATTTCGGATTTTGCTGTACCATGCAATAAAATATGAGTGGGGTGGCTGGCGTGTGTGGGTGGACACACTGTCAATCACACATTCAAAGGTGAGTGTTTCAAATAGTTGGGAAATTTTGTCATGCTCTGTAGTTAGATTTAGAACCTTTAAGTGCTGTATCATACAGTGAGATAATCTTGAAGTGATGGTCAGTAATTAAATGAGAGCCCTGTGTTTTTACCTGTTTACTGTGCATAACTTTGAATAGATGACAATTAAACGTTAATTTTATCATTTTAACATAAATATTTTTTTGTTGTTGCTCAAATTAGTTTATTCTGATACCAAAAATGAGATTAATCAAATTTCAGGAGCATTTCTGAAAAATTTTAGTGCTGGTCTTGCTTTATAGTAGCAGCAGGAACACAAGGTGGCGCACCATAGCTATTAATGAACAAAAATACCTTTTAGTAACATCAAAAGGCTGTAAAACAAATGAGTAAAAAGCAAAGAAATCCAAGTTAAGGCAGATGCTTCAGCTGTTAACCTGTCATGGAATATGGGGTGAGAGTGCAAATCCTTGAAGTATGAATGAGACTGTTACCCTTTGTTATTGTTCTGTCTGAATTTTGTTGTTGTTACAACCAGAGTTACATCATAAAAGTTATTAGTGGTTCTCTGAACAAGGCACAGTAGTACACAAGGTATTTTATACTGCCTCATTCTGAACAAAAGAGTGAGGCCGACGTGGGCCTCAGACTTATTCTGGTTATCAGAATATGTACTTAAAATGAATTAAATTATAAATTACCTATTTCTAAATGTGTGCAACTTGGCAGTGTGAAAAGGACATCTGTGAATCCTAAAGATCACTTTATGATGCTAAGGAATTGTTGGCATTTCTGAGGTCTTTGATTTTGGATTAATTTTTTCCTCAAAAAAGGTCACTCTCCACAGACAGCAAGAACCCTGTTATTTTGCAGCTCTATTTATTGCATTCAGAGGTCGATGGTGGATTCCTGGGCTGTGTAGCCCAGGAGACAATTGTAGAAATTGTAGACAATTGTAGAAATCTATGTAATAAAAGTGGGTGAAATAACTTTATTAAACAGTCACTTAGCTAAGTGGAATTCTGGTGCAAAGCACCCAGGGCCACATTTTAACCCTTACAGAGATCATATTTTAGCTGTTGAACCGTTGTTAATATCCTTTTGTGTTGGCTCTGCAGTCTTCAAAAACCACTTTCTTCTTTTTCCCTAGGATGCAGAGGGGAGGGGTGGATTGTACAATGGCAAGCTGTAGCCAGAGTAAAGATCCCTAATGTACTTTTATATAAAACTGGCACAATTTAGCACTTGTGTGATTGCTGGGAATCGCTGGGAACTGTCCCTGGGGAAAGATGGAGAGGTAAATGACGGAGGACCACCTTTCTAGCTCTTATAGAGAGCTTTGGTGTGTTGAATTTAGAAATTAGCTAGCACGCTATCTTATAATCTGTAGTTCTGTTCTTAGAGTTTTTTTGTAAGATAATGTAATGTCAGAAATCTCATTTAAACAGCATCTACGTCAAAAAGGTTATATGGATTTTTGGTCATTCTCTTCAGTGACTTAATATGGCTATCAATGATCTAGAGTTCCTAGAGAAAAAACCCTAGATTTTACGGTGATGCCATGGCCAAATGTCAAGAACAAAACCCCACAGTTTTACAAAAGACCAAAAAATACATAGATATAGCTAATGTGGGTTTGGTTTATTTATTTGTATTTTAAAGACTGTATGTTTTTGTGCAATTCCATAGTGAATGAGAAGATGACCTGCTTCATTCAGTGTTTCTCATTTTTGGTTCCTGGCATGCTGCCACAGGGAGGTGTCCTTGGTTGTAGGAGTAGCTCCCTGTAGGTTTTCCCAATTCTAACTTTGTTGGCTTTCTGGTCAATATATAGGATCTGTCTGTTCTTCCAGCCTACTTCAGAGGAAATTGAATGATGGCAAGGTTGGAAGTGTATGAGTGTGGGCAGTGTGGTGGTGGAATACTGAAGGACTCATAAAGGAGTTCAGTTTGTTTGGACATCAGTACTAATACTAGTTCCAGAAGCCTAAATGAGAATGTTTAAACAGCAAGAGCAGCCAGAAACTGACTTGACGATATTGATATGAATGATGATGCCACTATCAAGATTTTAAAATTTCACCTTTATTATGCACTTTCCATTTGAATTTTTTTGTAAGTAATACAATTAATGCTACTAGCCATATAAAACTAGATGATACTTCAGAGCTGCCTGTTAATTATGCAAACATAAATTAAGATAAATCACAAAAAAAGCTCTTGAAAATGTCCTTATAAACACATGACTATAATGAATTTTTAATCCTGTTAATTTTACTTATTCTAAATAGTTTTGTATCCTGTTATACCACTATTGAGATTCATAGAGATTCACACATAACCTGGTGTAGGCATAATTCAGTGGGCAAATTGTTCAATGCTAAGTGCATCTCAGATGTTTTTGATTTCTAGCATGCTTTCAAAGTAATGTGGGAATTATGGGAACAAAAATATTTCCTTAACATTGCTAAGAGAATAACCAGTTTGGGTTTTTCCTATTTCATCTCTAATTGTATTGGGTTACTGCTTATTTTTCCTTTTTACAACCCTCTGTGCTGTTCGTGCCACTAATTTATAACACCATTCTATGATAAAGAACTAGTACATAAAGGACCAGTGTTACAGAATTGGATAGGTTTTGCAGAGCTACACATCAAGATACATGCAGCTGCTATAAAAAGCCAAAGAAACTCAATTGCAGTTTTATTGTCCAGTTTGATAGATTTCCTGCCACCTTTGTAGCAGGGAAGCTGTTTGTCACTGTAACCCTCTCCTCCAACAGCTGCACAGCATCTTATAAGCAGCAGTGGCTTTTCCAGCATAATTGCACTGCATTGGCTTCCTTGCACTCAGAATTTAGAAGGTGTGTAGGTGTGTGCAAGCTTTTTAAGGCCAAATTTCTTACTATTGCTCATGTATTTTGTTAATTTCTGTATTATTTTTCATACCTTCCAGATATGAAACCATTGTATACAAAGGTGTTTAATCTGTTGTTTCTAGTTCAATGAAATAATTATTGGAAAAATTAAATCATAACTCCAGTTTGTTCTGACTGGCCGGTGTTGAATTTCTGAAAGCATCTAAGAACTTCTGTATTTTAAACATTGCAACCATGCTAACTAGGCCTTAGGTTTTATCTGTCTAGTCCTGTTACTTTTTACAAAGGACCAATGATTTGGGGGTTAATAATAGGAAACAAGTAAAGAATGGTGGGCAACTTGCCTTTTTAACCTTTCAGTTTCCCCAAGTTTTAAAAGGATGTAATTATTTATACAGTATAATACACTCCTAAATTATCTGAATGTTTTAAACTACTGCAAAGACTAACATCTGCTTATTTCAGGCCCTTAAATATATTTTACTACTTAAAAGTTGATTCACGTTACCTTTCTGGTAAAGAAAATATGTTCAGGTGAATTATGATTTTTATTTTTATTTTTAGTAGCTCAAGAAATTTTCAGTGAGTAAGACTCAGATGTTGTTATGTGTAAGCTGCAGTTCTGTTGCTGTTTAAGTGGAAAAATTTTATTCACTGATCTGAATGAGAAGTATAATCTTAAAATGTCAGTAGTGGGACCTTAGAGTACAGTGTATTTCTAACTAATTGTCAGTTTTCAGTCTAAAGAAATACAGTTGTTATAAACATTGTGAGTGCTAAGTAAATTTGTATATTCCTTTGTGCCCTGCTCATTTAATTTAAGAGGGGGGAAAAAAACCCAGAGCATTTATGTGTGCCATGTTTTCCAGGTTTACATCACTGTCTGATGAGGGAAAACTCTCAAAAGCTGCAAAGATTAGGTGGTGGAGGAGTTAATATATGGTGGCAATTAAAAAACTAATTTGCAGAGAAGTGAACGTGGCTGAGTAGTTTTAGAAGGTAAGAGGCCATCAGAATCTGGAGTCCAAATCCCACTGGCATTCAGGAGTTCCTTAGGACAGTTTTGTCTGTTTTTTATCTCTCTCATGAAGGCAGGAGGGTTTCCCACAGTAGAGATCTTCGGTTCCAGGGAATTTTGAAGGCTTCGGATATTCTTCAGTCCTCTGAAAAGTGTGTCTGCATTTCCCTGAGGGGAAGCAGAGGTACCTGGCCCAGAGGGTCATTGTACCACTGCCAGTTTTTGGTTTTCACTTGTGCCATGTCCTGTATGTCAATGAAGCAAAGCTGGGAGCAGACTTGAAATGATTAAACGTTACATTCATTCTTGGGCTGTAAATAGTTATTTTTAATAAACATTACTTATTCTACATAGAAATGATTCTCAGGGTGTCACCTGAGTTATGGAGAGCAGAAGGAGCTTGGAGACTGGAATGTGCAGCCTCCTTTAGAGCTGTGCACCCTTCAAGATGTGTTGTGATGATGCAGTCCCTCACCTTTATGAGGTGTTTCCTCGTTACAGCTTTTTTTGTAATAGGTGTGTGGGAAGGCTTTTCTAACCAATGCCTCCAGGGAGAAGAAAGTATTTTCATTGTTCAGCAGGCAGAGATGTGTACCAGTGATGGGCTCTTACAGCATGTATGGTCAATGGGGAGCTCTTCCATCTCATTATTCACTTGGTTTGAGGGAGTGCAATGTCATGAATAAAGCTGCAGGATGCTGTAATTTGAGTAATCCAAACCGAAAGAAATGGGCATGGAATAGAAGGGAGCAAGGTAAACTGAGAATTTATAAAGCAGGCAAAAAGCTTTATAAAGCTGTGGAGAAGCCTTAAAAGAAGAGTGTAATAGAGATTTGCTACTAAGTGGCAGAGCTCTCAAAAAGGAGAATTATGGAAACATTTGCAGTGGAAAGAGCTAGTGCATAAAGAGGCACGTAGCTCTGAAATAGTCTTCCTAAGTAAAGAAGACTTGAGGAGAGAGAGGATTCTCATCTGTATGACTTGGTATAAAAATCATTGGAAGATGGGACCTGTGTCTGCAGCCTCAAGAATTGTTAGTGGTTTTCTTTGCTGTTTCTGCAATTTGAAGCAGTCCTCCTCCATTATTGCAGCTACCTCTCTTCACATTGTGGAGCCTGAATTAGGTCTCCTGGCCATTATTTGAAATGATAGATGTAGAGTCTTTGCTGCAGGGCTGTCAACAATATAGGGAGATACTGGAAAAGGATGGCAGAAGTGAGAAGTGCATAAGACCTGTAGCTGGGCATTGCACCAGTGGGGTGATAAACGCTGAATTTAGTTACAGACTGTTTTTGTTAATCGCTAAATATCAAATGTGTACAAGATAGGATTTGACAGTCCCTTGAACTGTAGGAATGGTGGCAGAGATTGAGATAGTGAGAAAATGCATACCTTGAGATGATTGTGTGTTCTCATGTCTTGCAATTTAAACTCATTAAAAGCAGTAATTTCCTAAGTGAAAGAGCATGTTTGGTATGCAGTTTGAATTTATTGTTGTATGATGATGTAACAATAAGCTATACCTTGACTTGATTTGAAAATAAAATGCTGCCAACATACATAAAATTCTCCCTCAGATAAGCAAAGACTTTTATGAATTATATTGACTACTACCTGCTTTCTTATTCTAGAAATTATTTGTTTTCTCAAGATGAGGAAAAAAAAGGCAGAACTATTACTACTTAGGTGAAAATGCAAGATACAGGAACATGAAACCATCTTGGCACAGTGGTTTCTCCCCACCTTGTACGTCAGTGAATATGTTTTTGGTGGAAGTTTAGACTCCTAGAAACCTCTGATACGTAGTGTTCTGCAAAGTATATTTTAACTTGCTTTCCTTAGCTTTCTTCTGTGAACCACTCAGAAACAACCCAGAGATTACTCAGGTCAGTGGGTAACTCAGTGTGTGGTGCACACAGTACCTTTGTATCTTTTACTTTGCTGAATGGAAAATTAGTTTTGATATCTCTGATAGTGGTGTCTCCTGTCTAAACAGGCCTGTTTGTGTTTAGAGATTGGATTACACTTTTGAACAGTTAGTGTTAGTAGAGGAGAAGTGGAAAAAGCAGGTCAGTAATTTCCTAGTTAAGATTTAAAATGCTGTGGTGCTTTTTGGAATGATGAAGAGTTTATTCATTTATTATGAAGAGTTTATTTAAACCAGCACAAGAGCTGGTTTGCACTGAGCAGACTCTATAAGGAAACAGCAATATATATAATTGTCTGTCCTGTCTGGCAAGATATTCCCTTCCTCTCTCTAATCTGTGAAATTGCCCACCTGAAAATGGAAAAAAAGGCCAAAATCTTAACGTATAGTTAAAATATTTTCTCTTTGTTCTTTAATACAAATGTCAATCATCTTACCCTCTCTCATTGCTGTATGCTAATTTTTCTCCTTGGCAATTAGTAAATGTTGGATGTCAAATTAAGTTAAAATTAATGGCAGAGGCAAATGTTGCAGTTATTAGCTCACAAGAGTCTTCAACTGGTAGTGCGTAGAGATGCATTCCAAGCATTGCAGACAGCTATGGATTAACCATCAAATGATGGTGAAGATTAATGATTGACCTTTTAGCTCACTAATTTAGAACAATTTCTGGTAATTAATTTTGTATTATCAGCTTTACAGTTGCAAATGCCTTAAGGAAAATAAAAAATTACTTATGTACATTTAAGGTTCTTCGAGGTAGTGGTTGTCTTGTAAATTGTTACGTGCTTGCGGATCCTAATGTTTAATCTTTAATACCTTTATATACTCTCTGCACTTTCTTTTAGTAATCATAATTTCTACTTCATTTTGCGTTTTTGTTGATACTGATTTTGTTGACCTTAGGTGTTTTGGTTTGTATGTATTGTTTGGCTTTGTGAACTTGTGTGCTTCATAAATGCCACACCATGCAATAGAAGTGTGGGGGAAGAATTGTCTGGTGCCTCCATCATAGTACCACTATTTCTTGGTTTCCTGTCAAACCAAATTACAGATTTCTATAATGATTAGATGTGTTTATACAGCCTTGTTGAAAAGTTGGATTTTACAGAGCAGAATTTCTGATATTTGTATCTGTTTGTTACACAAGAAATCCCCGGACTCAAAATGAATGTTAGAAAAATACTGTTGCATGCGGTCTCTCTAATTCTGTGCCTTGATATTTTAATTTGAGTTTTATTTAAAAGATAATATTTAATACATTGTAACATGAATTCTTGTTGATGTTTATGGTAAAAGTAGAAATTGCTATCCTTGTTGAGTGGATTTTGAGGTTTTTTGGGAGTGATGTTTTCCTTCAGTTCTTTACTATCTAATTTTCTTTACCAGCGTTTCTCTCCTTACAGTTTCTTGCATTGTTCTGAAATCAGTGTAGATTCTCATCAGATTTTGCTTGGATTTATTTGCCCATAAGTTTACATTACCCATCTGTGAAGACAAGTTGTCAGTATTAGCCTTCTTGCTGGTCTTTGTTTCTTTTTCTTTTTAGTAGCAATTAAAAATCCTGCAGTGCACATTTTAATTTTCAGTGTTGTTCTGTAATGTCTTTCAAAGCGTTGTCTGTTCCAGGTTTCAGATGAAATTGGCTGTGAGATGGTATTGAGTCCCCGTACCCTACACTGTGTTTTTAAATGTTGACCACACCTGGTTGGAAATGTGGAGGTCAAAGGCAGACTTGCCTGCAGTGACCATGAGATGGTGGAGTTCAGGATTCTGAGGGGAGGGAGGAGAGTAAAAGCAAGCTCACAATCCTGACTTATGGAGAACAGATTTTGACTTATTTTCAAGCAAGTTTGATTTAAGGCTGTGAACCAGATGATAAATTTGGCTGGTAAGGAAAAATCTGAAGCTGCAATAGGTTTTTGTTGAGGGGATGGGCTTGGTAGCACACTAGAAAAAACCATTATAGCAAAAGAGTAAGTCTCAGGTTGTACCAGCTGAGATACAACTGACTGCCCGTTCCTCCAAAAGTAGTTCCCAGCCCTATGGACTGTGTTCATGGAGTGGAAAGTGCAAGCCATAAACTTGGCAGCTTTTACTCCTGCATGTGAGTTTAATGAGATTTACACCAGAATGAAGTGTGAAAATATGGAAGTTCACACTGTTGAATATTGTGGGGCAGTGTGCTTTCTGGGAAGTATATAGAAGTTTTGCTGAAATCAACCAATGACATTTTTATTTCTCAGATGTCTCTTTAGTGCTTGCTGGAACAAAGCTTTTTAGTAGTTTTGGAAATGGAGGAAGCAACAGGGAGAGAGAGAAGAGGGAAAGCTACCTGGAGATGGGTCCAAGGTGTCAAGATCCCTTCTTCAGAAAAGTAATGATTAGACCTAAAGTAGCAGCTTTGCCTAATCATGTTTTGGAAAACAAGTGAAAAGCGCACAGCTTATTAGCATGATCTATTTTGTGTTGCCTTTGACATTCTGATTGTGATACAATTCAGGAAGGAAGTATTTCTAAAGTAATAATACCCCCCACATGCTCTTTTTAGCAAAACCCTAGAATGAAATAATTTGTAGATCCATTGTGGCAGATGGATGAACTTTCAGTCATTTGTAATCACTCACACTTCTTTTTTTTGTACATAACTGAATGAAAACTAGTACACGAAGACCTTTTTTTTTTTTTTTAAACAAGAGGAGTGAGATATCCCAGTTCTATTTCTAGAGATTAAAGTTTCAATTAAATCCACTTGAATGAATAATATGCTTCAGGTTGTGTTAAAATAGTGCCTTGCTCCTGCAGTACATTAATATACTCAATTGATAGGAGAAAATATTATGTTAAAAAGCAGATATTGACATCAGGACCTGCCAAAAAGATTTTTTCTCTTTGCTTTCTTTGCTTATCTCTGATTTGTTAACTGTAATGTCTAGTATCTTTTTAATCTGAAAAACTATTTCATTGTTTTCTCTTTGTCATCTTAAGGGAAAATATTCCTATTGACTAATCATCCCCTTGAATACCACGTACACAGAATTTTTAGATGAGATCCAAATGAATGAGCTGAGCGTGTAAGAGAATGAGGAAATGTGTGTTTGTATATTTAGTGGAATGCACTGCTCTGCTTTGCCTATGGAAAATGTTTATGATACAGAAAATGATTTATTTAAAAAACCCCTCAGGTGGGGCTTATGTTGGGAAAATTTTGAGAACTGAGCTTACAGATAAATAAACACTTGAGTTATGGAAGATAAATCTAAATCCTAAATGGGAAGGTATGGATAAACTAAATTGAGTAACAGTGTAATAAAAACTTAAGTTAGTCTAGTGATATTTTATTTTTAAACCACACCTATTTATTTGGGCAAATGTGTTTTATCAGCATGTATATAAAAAATTTTTCTATCTGTAACTTTTTTTTCTTTACCTAGAAACAGCAATAATGTTTTCAAACTAGGAGTAGAGAAGTCTTTTCACTTTAATCAGTTTGTTTAGATGTTCTCAGGCTGAGACGGGGTGAATAGCATTCACCCGAGGAAATGTCCTGTGGAGAATTTTAGGTATCATTTGGGAATCCAGAGGATTTTGGCTTTATTAGGTGCTTCTCTCTGCTCTGATTTCATGAGATTTTACTTTTTAGTGTAAAATTTTCAAAGGTTTATTTGTCTTTGTGGATTTTTGAGCATACTCAAGGTGCTAAAATGACATGAAAGCTCTGCTACTTCTCACAGCATCCACCTTCACAAAAAAATTGAGGTTTTCAAATCTAATCTAATTCTAACCTAATCTAATAATCTAATTCTGTGGATGTTGTGCTTAGGATGTCCTTTGGATCAGTCTAGTTGGGGTTTTTTTGCCACTGCCTTTACTTTTTAAATTTTCTTTTTGCCAGGAATAACAGGCACACATAAGAAAAACTTGTTCCCAGTTAAGTAATCTCCAATGTGCAGGGTTTTTTTTTAATGGAGAGGACAGTATCCAACATAAATTTGTGATTTGTGCATTGATTTTGGTTTTGTTTTTCTTTCTTTTTTCACAGAAAACAGTCATTACTATATAATTTTTAATGTCCTTTGAACTCTATTACTTTAGGTAACTTTTGAAATGCACAAAGAGAGTCTTTCTCAAATGTACAAGGAGTACCAAGAGAAAGGAGGTGAAGGGAATGTAGTATGTTCTTCAACTCCAATTAGAACAATCTCTGGGATTAGCAAAGAAGCTGAAACCAAGGGAAAGCAACCATCTTTGGAGTTAAAAGAAGATGCTCCTGCTCCTTCCTGCATTACTGATGGTGATACAGAATGCAGAACTGAAAAAAAAGAGACAGAAAACTCATCAGATGGTGACGAACAAACTCATTCAGCATCCAGTCATAAGGAGGAATTAGAGGGGGAGGATGCAGGTACTACACAGGATTTAAAAGCAGTGCCTTGTGTGGAATTTTCTCCAGAACCAGAAACAGTGAAGCCCAGTGTCTCAGAAATCAGCACTGGAATAGCTGAAGCAATTGAAGATTCTAGCAAAGCTGAGGAGCTTGTGGAAGAAACAGTTGCTGTCACTGCTGCTTCTTTAGCCATGCAAACGCCTGTGGAAGGAGAAGCTCCCACAAGTCCAGAAAGACTGGAAAAATCAGCAGTAGAGGTGGAAGACGAAGATGACTTTGTTGATTTGAAAGATGAAAGTAGTTTGCCTTTACCTTCAGAAGCATTTGCAGGAAGGAACAAGGAATGTGGCTCTAATGAAAGTGAAGTGACAAAGCAGGAAGAGACAACAGAGAAGCAACCTGAAACTGGGCTTTTGAAATCTGAGGATACTGAAGGTGTGGATGGGAAGAAACAAGAACTGACTTTGCCAGAGACTGTGAGTTCTGCAGTTCCAGAAGTAGTAACTCAACCGGATTCAGCAGGAAAAAAGAAGCTGAAGGAAGGAAACATAGTTTCTAGTGAAACCAAAACAACTGTGGAAAATGCAATTACACATGTAGCAGAGCCTGCTGGAGCCTCTGACAAAAGAATTGCCAGGCTTGATGTTTCCAGTGTTGCATCAGATACAGAAAGACTGGAGCTAAAAGCTAACACGTGTCTAGAAGCACCTCTGCCCCCCAGATCCATACCTGAGGTAAATTCTACCTGTCCCTCATCTGTCTAGCTTAAAAATAAAAGGAGGTTGTTTTGTTATGAATTTTTTGAGAAAGTGTGCCTAAACATTATGGGGATTTTAATGTATGTGAATTTTGTGAGTTATCTATAGAACAGTTTTAACCCTGGGTTAAAGTAGCCATAATTCGTACTAATTTATGTACCGAGAAGTCTCCAAGATTTTTGTACATCCACTTATGAATACTGGTAGAAACCAAGTATTTGGCTAGATGGACACTTCATCTTTGTTGTTTTAAACTATAAAAATGGGTAAGTTTGTCACTGCCTCATGTCATTGTACCTTTTTTGTACAAGTATAAATTAAGACTGGGCTTCTGTTGTGTGCTGCAGTGTTCCACCCCTCTTGTCTTCAGTTTCTAATCCAGCTTTTCATGGTTAAATAGTCATGTCTCTGAGTACTTCCCTTCTGCAGAGATACCTCCTAATGGATGCTCTTCAATCTGCACCATTCTTCCTTAAAGGAGGAAAACCACTGTCTACAGCAACATATTCTCCCCCTGTGGTAAGGTTGGGTGGCTGCTTGTGAATGCCTGACTGGCAGGTGTGGTAGTGCAGCTGTAGACTAGTTTGTAGTTTTGGTATATCCATTAAATAGCATTTGTGTAAAAGTTGTAGCTTCATTTGGAACCATTTACAGAGTCTGGACTTGTTGGGTATCTAAAATCTCAAGTCTTTTAAATGCATTTCAGTATGTACCATGGGAAGTAATAACCAGAGTGTGGTTTTTGTGTTTTATTTTCTTTTTTGTCTGCAAACTGTGCATTCAGCCCTCAAGACAGCAGGTTTCCTCTGGACAAGAGCTGGCTGCTCCATCAGATCAGAGGAGAGACATGAGGTCAACTGTGTTCCGTATTCCCGAGTTCAGGTGGTCCCTGATGCACCAGCGCCTGCTCACAGACCTGCTCTTCTCCATAGAAACAGATATTCAGATGTGGAGAAGGTACATCCTGGGCTTTATATGGAATGGTCTAGACTGGGTTCATTTATAAGAGGCTCATTGACTTAGAGTTTTGGACATCTGGTGTTTTACTCATTATTCAATAGCCTTACTTATTTTGTGACCTACATGAAATTATTCTCGGATTTTTTTAAAGACTCTTTACAGACATAAATGTGCATTGGTTCATGGCCTGCACACAGATTTGGACTGAAATCCTGGCTGTGTATAAGTCAGTAGCACTCTTGCTGTTGATTTTTATTCAACCAATATTTAAATTTTCCATATGTGTGTAAGGGCCTATGTCTTCTATTAGTGTCTAAATGTGGATAAGAAAGATAATGTATCCAAAACAGCATTTCTTACTTCTGCATTTGCACACACTGAGTAGGCTTTGATAGGTTCTGTGAACACAGAGATATTCATTTGAAAATTAACTTGTAACAGGGATCTGGAATGTAATCATGAAGATCTTTGAAAACAGTGGTAGTTCTGTAATTTAATGTTAAAATTTAATAAGTGAAATAAGGGTGGTGTCTTTTGTTAGCTTGTAGTAGTGAATGTCAAATTTAAATTGAATCATATAGCTGTACTGACCTGATAAAAAGGAATGTCAGGATAAAGAATTCAAACAATTTAAACTGAGGTGTATTTTTGTCTGACTATAATTTTTAGGATGTGTTTAAGTTAACCCATCAGGACATCATCAGGTATAGCTAAAATATATTTTTAGTTCAGCCTCTGTTTTGGAAAGTTTTTGTCTAAGTTTTTCTGCTTTGTTGATTTTTAATTTCTCTGAGAAATACTTACTATTTGCTTTAGTTTTCCAAAGATTTAAGTTCAAATCTAGTTCACAGTTCCAGGAGACTTTATTCTGATACAGTGACTTTTGCTAGCAAGCAGTCATAGACCAGCCTATAATGTATCTTTATCCAAATGAGCATTAGCAATCATTTTGGTGTTTTTAGCAACCTGTGATCTTGAGCAGTTTATGAAGAGAAAGGAAATGTAGTTTTAGGTTTAGATTGAGATACATCAGTTGACTTTTACAGTCATGTTTTATTTGCTGCCCCACTGCTGTGTCTGGTTTTAGTTTTGTGAAAACATAAATATGTTAAAATACCCCAAAAATAAAGCTCTATTCTGAATGTTTTTTTAATTTTTGGACAGCCATTCTACAAAAACTGTAATGGACTTTGTGAATAGCAGTGACAATGTGGTGTTTGTGCACAACACGATCCACCTCATCTCTCAAGTGATGGACAACATGATCATGGCCTGTGGTGGTATCTTGCCATTGCTTTCTGCTGCCACATCTGCTACTGTAAGAAATTCCATTTTTATTTGAAAATTCCTCACTTGTGGGAGGATGCCTTTCTTTATGGAGTGTATTAATTATTATATCTGTCCTTTGGGGAAACAGGAAGTGTCTGGGATATTTCCGCAGGCATCTCTTTCCTTCATTTGCTGCCTCCATGCTTTCCCTAAGATAAATTGGGTGCTTGCCTTCTTTGCCTGAAGATATAACAAGAAGTTTCCTGGCTTCATTGCCCCACAGTGGTCTGGAATGGGATTAAATCCCAATGCTAGGATTGTTCCTAGAATATGAGTAATTATTACTTTTGAATGTGACTGATAGTGGACTTCACACATTCTTCTTCATTTAGCGTGTAGGAATATTATCTTTGTGAAGAAGTAAATGTTGCTTTCAATTTTTCTCCGTGTAGCATGAATTGGAGAATATTGAGCCAACTCAAGGACTTTCAGTAGAAGCATCTTTAACATTTATCCAGAGATTAATAAACCTTGTGGATGTGCTAATTTTTGCAAGCTCTCTTGGTTTCACTGAAATTGAGTCTGAAAAAAATATGTCATCTGGAGGAATTCTGCGACAATGTCTTCGTCTGGGTAAGCAAATAAGACCACTTAATGAGCATGGGAGCTTGCAGTTACTAAATAGTTAGCAGCTGTTGGCTTTATTTTTTTTCCTGTCCATTGTTTTGTTAAATCAAGATTAAATTAGTCAAACATTAAGATCTTTTACAGTTTTACTATGTTCTGCAGTGCAAATATATTCCTCTTTAAAAGTTTAAATAAAATAAATTAAGTTTGGTAGCCTGTTTTCATTTTATCCATGAGGATGTTTCTTTTGCCAAACTTCCCCAAATAATCAAGGCTGAGAATATAGCAGTTTTAAGGAAAGTAATCTTGTGCTATATAAAAAATTGAACCTTTGCAATACTTAGAAAAGAGGTTTAACACTTGAAGGTCAGTATATGAAGGTATGGTGAAAACTAGAGATGTAAATTTCTGAAGGGTTCAAATTGGGCAGTAATTATATCCAATTATTACAGTATGTATGCTTCAAATTGGATTGAAAGAAAATGGTCAGTTACCTAAAAAAATAACAAATATTCTGAAAATGAGAACATTCGAGATCATAGCAGGGTCCAGGTAGTTAATGCTACCTGGAGGAGAGTATTCATGCTAGTTGCATGCTGTAAGACTTTTTGTAATGAAAAGTTTAATTTGCATGAGTGCCAGAGCAGCTCAGAGCCTCAACAGTAACTAGCCTTCCTCTCCCTTTCTAGGCAATTAAAACTTTGTGCAGGTAGAACAAGATTTTTGGGATGCAAACAGGTATAGAGGTGGGGTAGTTCTTTTTTCCTTTGAAAATAAATATTAGAAGATGAAACAGGGCACAAATGTGCAACTAAAAAAAAATAAGTTGTTTAACTCAGAACATTTAGTCCAAGAGTAACAGTGTTGTGAAGCAAACGTTGCCATTTGTTTCACTGGTGTATCACTTGTCTTCTCCCTTGCAAGTTTGTGAAATTTAGCTTTGTTCACCCCACCCACCCCATGGTTGTATGCATGGCAAAATTGCAGTGAGGAATGCTCACTTGCTCACTTTGAAATATCCATTAGATACAGCATATATGCTCTAATAGTTTAGCATTTGTTATAGTTATAAATTATTAAGGAATTTTGAGCATTGTTTTGCAACTCTCTAAAACTTATGGAAGCAAAATATTTTCCTAACGTGTGTAAACTTTTTAGTTTTAAGTGGTAAACAGAATGGTATTATACATTTCTGTAAGGGAATATAGAACAATACTGTTTCTCAGAATAACTCTTAATGTTTCTTTCCCCCTCAAGTATGTGCAGTAGCAGTAAGAAATTGCTTGGAGTGTCAGCAGCATGCTCAAATGAAACCTATTGGAGACCCTGGGAAGAACCAAAAAGCAGTGCAAGGCTTTATAGGCTCAGGAAAGTCTGCAGCAAAGGCAAGTTTATGACCACATTCAGAAACACACAAGTCCATAATGATTACTCCGTACAGCGGGATGAGTTTTTAAATTTGTATCTGCACCGCTGATATTTTAACAGAGCTGAAGTGGGGTGGCACAAACAATGGAAATTAAATCTGTCACAAGAATTGGCCAGATTTTTTCTCCTTTAAAGATGAAATGCATATCTGATCTTTGTGCTCTAGTTACAACAATACAATGTACAGTGGGTGATTGTACACACTTAATGATTCCTGGTAGAATGCTTTTAAAAACAGGATCTTAAACAACTGGGGTTTTTTTTAATAGAGTCCAGTGGACATCGTGACTGGTGGCATTTCTCCAATACGGGACCATGACAGACTTCTGCAGGATATGGATATTAATCGTCTCCGAGCAGTAGTGTTCAGAGATATAGTAAGTAAATAATGTGCTTTTCTTTGTAGCTACATTTCTGCTTGTATCTGTTTGCTGAGCACTTGCTCTGTGTTACACAGCTTGGCTAAATTGGATGTACAAAAAGGGAATACTGCTCACAGTAATTAGGAACTCGTAATACTCTGCAGCTGTTGTAGTGTTTGGAATGGGAAAGAGGGAGAGGTGAAACTCAACTGTCTCCTGATCTGGCTCTTTGTGTTGCTAAGAATTGATTCTCTGGAATTCTGCCTGTTGTATATTAAGTCTGATGTGTTTAGTTCTTGTACATAGACAAGCTGTTTATGTGTACTATGTATCGTAAACATGTTTGTATTTTTTGAAAAAGTCATATTCTGGCTAATTAGAAATTAGAGGTCATCTCTAATTCCTTTACTTCCCCTCAGAGGAACCAATTTGTGTACATATGCTGTAAGTATGCATATGTTTTTTAGTCTTGAATTGACTAAAAAATATCTTTGGCCTGTGTCAGCAACTTTGTAGCTGATATTGAGGAAATTGAGATTGATTGCTTGAAAAAAACACCTCTGTAAGCAAATACAGTAGCTATAATGGCTGTGAGTCATTGGTGGCCACAAGCCTGGACACCACAACTTAGTTTACAATAATTGGGCTGTTTAGCAAGTATAATGATTTATACAGTGACTTTTTTTTCTGTCCAGAAAAGTAAAGGATTTTGAGTTTTATCTTTACAGTAATTATTGATTGAAGCAAGCTTCTTCCAACCCCTACTTCAGTATCAGTGTGCAAGAGAGTAACAGGAAGTGACTCTTCCATACTGGTGGCAATTAAAGTAATCTTAATGATTCCTTCAAACACATTTTGTGAACCTTTTTCTTTAAGAAAAACCACTTAAACAACACCCACCTGCAACCTCTGCTTTTTTTGCATATCTAATCCATCAGGGTCTCTGTTTCACAATAAATATAAAATGATGCAATAGCTCTGCTTTTTGTGTAAGGTGTTGAGCTGTGGCAGAAAAAGTAGACTTAGAAAAGTCTGGTTTGGAATAGCTTTTGTCTGAGCTGTTTACACTTGCATCTAAATGTTTTGTTTGCATGGAGTTTCTTATACTGGGTTCAGCACTTAGAGCCAGCATTGGCATAATTTGAATCTGTGAGTTCCATAGCAGAAACTCTGATGGAATCCACTTACCCACCAGTAGCAGTACTTACAAGTGGTACATGAGCTTTATTTCAAGCAGTTCAACAAACACAGAAAAAATAAGGTGGTGCTAATTGACTGGATCACAACTTTATTAAGTACAGTTAGAAACTGTCTTGCAAAAATTCATCAAGCAAGAAAATTCTTTATAATCCTTGCCTTTGTAGGTGGCTTTCCTCAATCTCACACTGTGATTGTTCTATGAAAGTTAAGGTTTTGGGTCAAGCCAAGGGGAAGATAGGTTGTTTTTTCAGTGCAACAAATAAGATCCACCTATTTTATCTGTTCTTAATAGAAAGCTTCTCATAAATGTCTCCCAGAATAGCTTACTAAACAGCTCTTCAGGGAATATGGAGCTTTGACAGGCACTACAATCGTGATAGAATGAGCTTTATCATGTAACTTAGTTTCTTGAACTGCTCAGAGGAAAAAATTGAATGTTTCCTGAGCCCTGATGTAAAGGAGGGGTAAAAAACTCCAAATACTCATTTTTTTACTGATGAGTCAGTGAGGATCCGAATACTCCATTCTCCTGTGATCCAAAAGTATACAAAGCTTTTCTTCCTTTGGTAGCCAAAAGGGACAGGCTTAGGCTAAATCTTAATGTCCAGTTTTCTCTCTGTTTCACTAGGAGTGACTGAGTACTCTGGGGAGGACCCTGGCATAGTTCATATTAAGATTTGCTTTTAAGGTTTTCTTAAAATCTCTTCATAAAGTTACAGCTGTAATGCAAGTGCTTATTTGTCAATTCTTGTTTAAATTATATGTAGTAGGTCACATCCATTTGGACTATCTGATAATGAAATAAAGTCTTAACACTGCTTCTGGAATTTGTTCCACTTTCTTCATTAATGTGATACGGTTTTGTGGAGTATGCTTGCTTGGGTGTAAATACTGTTAATATCTTGGCATTTTTGAGGAAGTGTAACAGAGGAAACACCTGTAAATAAAGAGGACCTAGACCCTACACTAATTTGAAACATGTAGTCAAAACACACAACCTTAGCCGGAGTTGTCATATTTATAAATGAAAAATGAAAGGATTAGTGCCACTTGAATACCAGTGCTGTATTCCTTAGCTTTATAGGTGAGACAGACTGTGACTAGAGAATATTGTTCTTCCATTGCTGACACATCAGCTTCCTTTTGGTCTGTTTATGGTAGCGCTGGGCATACTTCACAGAAAAATAAACATGCTGCTGAAATTGTAATGGAAAAATCTGTGTGTGTCTCTTTTTTTCAGGAGGATAGTAAACAGGCTCAGTTTTTGGCTTTGGCTGTTGTATATTTTATTTCTGTGCTCATGGTTTCGAAATACAGAGATATACTGGAACCCCAGAATGAAAGACGACAACCAAACCAAAGCCCGTCACTCAAGGAATCAGAAAATGAGAATAATGATGCTCCTGCTGCAGGTGAAGTGTTAATTATTTGGCAAAATGAAATAATGTGGCTTAAAATTCTGTAGAAGTCTTCTTAAGGACCAATGTGGTGAATGCATCTCTGTTAATAATGGCCTTAAAATGTGTTTTCTGTTCTTCTGGTATGAACAGTTGTGGAAAATCCATCTGCTACTCTTGGTACTTCAGCCTTCACTGAACATTCAGAAAGTAAAGCATCTATGCAAAGAAGGGATTCTGGTCTTGGAGAGGAAGCAGCTCCAGCACAAACGAACAGTTTGGGTAGTGCTGCTGAAGCAGCACCTCTGAGTGTCAGTGCAGGCCCAGATGCAGTCAGTGAAGTCCTGTGCACACTCTCGTTAGAAGTCAATAAGTCTCAGGAGGGTGGAAGTGAGACCGGAACTGAAGAGAATAAATCTGCAACTTCTGTGCCAGCTGCAAAAAATGTCAATGTGAAGGACATCTTGAGAAGCTTGGTGAGCACACCAGCTGATGGGACTGCCGTGGATGCTGCTCTTCTGCCACCAACCTTCCTTGGAGTTCTTGGCGACGGAGCTGCTGAACAGCCTGTGCAGTTCCATTCCTTTGACAGGTAATGTAACATCTGAAATACTTGAAATTTTAATTTTACTTAAGGTATTTGTAAAGAACAGGAAAACCCACACTTCAGTTCACAAGAACTACTAAATGTAGCGCTGGCAGATGAGGACTGCTGTGCATATTTAGTTGGCTTTAAAGAGCTCAAGAAATAAAACAGACATTACATAACTTAAAATAACGGTATGTAGATTAGCAGGTGTGTTGATCACAAAGTTATATCTAGTCTCTGTTACTGTGGGCCTGCAAAGGAGTACTGGTTTACTAATAGTTACAACTGGATCAAAAATGATGGAGTAATTATCTAGGGTGTCTTTCTACCTAGAGAATATTCCCATATTCATTTAGGAAATTAGATCTGTGTTCTGCCTTCTGCTGCCAAAGGCCTACTTTAAAAATTTTTCATGACTGGTTCAGTAGAAATATCCCTTAAGTTGTTAGATTTGCTTTGCTGTTACAACAGCTTTTAGAGTTTTGTTTCATTTTAATAAATTTCTACATTTCTGAATACTCAATGCTGCAGTGAATTCAAAAAGGAGAGTTCCTGCTTTGTTGCTTTTTTTTCGTTTTGGAATAACGTCACTCTTTCCTGATATTAATTTTGGTGTCCCTCATATCTCAGTCTCATTAGCTCCTTATCTTTTCCCAAGAATAGTAAACCAAACTGTCGTTTACTAGAATTAGCGCCTTTTACCTCTTCAGGATTCCCAACAACTGCAAAGAAAAGAAAAGAAAAGAATCCTATAACCCTTGCATTCCCGCCTCTAGGAAGGCCTTGGTTATTTCCAGAAATCCTGCAGTCAGCCTGGTGCAAGGGGATCCCCTGTTACCGTACCAGTATCTGGTCCTCAGCTTACTCCCGAACTTCCTCTGGCTCTGATGTCTTTGCAGTCTGTGGCTGCCTTGTTCAAAATACCAGCTGCCCCAGGAAAGGAGTGCAGTGGTGCCAGGGGTGTGGGTGCAGCTGTCACAGCGTGTCTGCCCCACTCACAGTGCCGTATCGCTGCTGGGGGAAGAGACAGTGGTGTCTGGCCAAATGAGACACAGATGGGGTGTGCCAGCATTTGGCCCCTTGTCTCAAAGACAGTGTTCTCCTTGTGTTGCTGAACAGGAGGACTTATTCTGGGAGCAGGAGGAGGATGGAGGCAGAGGGGGAAATTGGTAGAAGGGGGACACTGAGTTAGAACTTGCCACGCCTCTCTCCCCGCTGCTGCCCAAGTGCTTTTGGCTCTTCCCCTTCGAGGCCTCTCATTGCTCTCTGCTGCAAGTGGGCAGTTGATGTCAAATAACAAGATGTTTTTGTCTGTGAGTGGTGCTTTTTTATCATGGAATTCTTAGTATTCATTGCCGCATGGTTTCAGCCACACAAATAACATTTGTCTGGCGATCTGGTACAGAAGTGGCTATTGCATTTATGAAGGATTTTTTAGCTTTTGTTGACTCCAAAGGTTTGTGGTGCTTGTGCTGATTGTAATTGGTGTACAGCAGGTTAACTAGACAGGAAGTAATTGGGCACTTGCAGACCTGATGGCTGACATAGGTAGATTACACCTACAAACCCTTCTTATCAGAGGAAGCTGTACAATTTAATTTGATAACATGTACACTAATGAAATACTGAGCATGGATAGCAGCCCTTCAGTCACTTGCAGTTCTGTATTCTTTTTCCTGTACAGTTACAAATACAGTTTCCTGTATTGTTATTGAACAGTGTTATTGTTCACTCAAATAACAATCAAAGAACCCCTTAAGTTGTGTGTTTTATAAAGGGAGTTTCCAAAAAGTTGAATTACTTGCTGGTTTACCCTTTTACTTTTCCACTGCCCGATGGACACTGTTCTTTTTCCACCTCCAAGGTGCCAGCCATTTGTAAGAACTCGTAACATTGTTTCACTTAACCTTGAGGCCTAATTGTTGCATTGCTACTGAAAGCAAGGTGGTCTGATGAAGGAATATATACAGGGGAATGAAAAAGGTGCGTGGATTGAAGCAGTAGACAGCACTGTGCTTTTGAATGGAAGAGCAGAATTTTGTAGGGTTTATGTAGCTGTCTGGATTGCTGCACAGTGATAACTTGTGGACATTACTTTCCAAAAATTTTGTGTTTAGTAGCTGGGGCTAAATATAGGAGGAAAAGATCATGGAGTAGTATAAAATATTTTGTCCTTTGGCAGTTACATGTGACCTCAGCATATCAGTGGCTCTCTGTTTCTAGGTAGATTGATTTTTCGTCTCCTTGCTTTTGTGAGTATATCTGGTAGACAAAAGTGACTTAATGATGTAAAAGTCTAATCAATTATGATCTGGTAGTGACACATGCAGTCTTGCATCTAGGGTAAATATGTTGATATATGATAAAGTATGTTGCTGACTAGCTAAAGTTAAAAAGAGAAAACTGTGTGAAACATTTAAAGTTATATAGACAGGCAAGTTTCATGCCACTTGAAGGAGACTGTATCTTTATGTAGTGAGACTGCTTAAAATACAAGTTTATGCACTGAAATGGCACCCAGTGACAACAGTAGGAAGGAATTGTGCCATTAAAAATCCCACACTTTTTATAAGAAACTGGAATGGAGTTGGAAATAATAGCTCTCATCTCTGGGGTAGGTAAAATACTGAGTTACGCTGTGAAATTTTTTGGGGGAAAACAGACTTTGGGATGCTCTCCTCTGTGTCTGGTTTACATTTAATATATTGTTTGATGGCAAAAACAAATTCTATGAGGTTTTTAGTTTTTTTATCTTTTTAAAGGCACTTCGTTAAAAGTTGTTCCTATGTAGCAGTTTACCAGTGGCGTATCTCTGGGAATTTCAAAGCATCTCTCTGATCCTGCATTTATCTCAGGAATGCTGTGTCAGAAATCAAAACTCTCCTCATATCTTAAGGATTATCAACTTCCCAGCCATAGCTGGAGAGTATACAGTAACAGCTATGTGAGTGAAACCTTACTGAAAGGCTGCCAGGTTGCAAGCCTTTGCAAACAGCTAGGTGTATGTGTTCATTCCCATGCCAAAAATCCTCCCCTTATCTTATGGGAAGATACAATCTTGTGATTAGTGGGTGCCAGGGGTTTATCATGATAAAGTTCAAGACTTGCATTGGCTTTTTCCCAAGATCCACAGGGACATGAATTAATGTTCCAATTTCAGTGCGTCCTAAACCAGCAGCTTTCTTATTTAGTAGTAATCGTGTAGGAAAAGAGGAGGGGACTAATGCAAGCAAATTCAAATAAAATGGAAATAAAAATAACCAAAGCTTGGGATAAAAAGAGAGATGACATTTCTCTTCAGTTAGTCTAATAAAACCCATAACCTATCACTTGCCATTTTTACTATGCACTTTAAAATAAAACCCTGGTCTCTTCTGGCTTCTGCTGCTCTTTGTGGAAACATTCAATAACCATGTCATTATGGGAAGCTGATGCTGAGGGTTCAGAGGAATATAGACTCTTAAATCATGATCTTGTACCATAGAGCTTAAATCTGCAGCCGTGCTGTAACTTGCAGAACAGATATGTTAATAAGCTTGTTTATCTTTCTGGAACATCGTCTGTAAGCTGCTTAGTTTGACTCAGCCTGTGTTTACTCATTTGTCAGTCAGTGGTGTGCATATGCCTTTGTAGTGGTTGGTTGTGGTAATTTCAGTTAAATTTCATCCAAGTCCCTTTTTATATGGAATGGATGCATCTTAGGCTTCATTGATTTGGACCTCAAATGCAAAAAGAATAAACTATTTGTTGACAAGATTGAATCTACCAGGTGTAGGTAGAGACAGACTATGAGAATGGGGAATCTTTAGATAAAGGCACATGTGCTCTGATGGAAAGCTCAGCTCTTTCAGCACACCAACAATTTGCATTCTGCCGGGGCCAGAGAGGCAAACCATTTGAAGTCTTCTCCCTGCCAAGCTGATTTTAAAGTTCTCTTGCAAAATTGATTGTATTCTTTCTATCATATCTTCTCTTCCCCTCCCCGCACCCTCTGATCTCTCATGGTTTTGAGAGTCTCTTATTCTTCCTTTCTCCTTGGATATTTCAAGGGAGACATAAGAGAATGGGTATTATCCACAGACAGCAGAGCCCATAGAAGGACACTGACATGGCAGGCTGCTTTCCTGGCTCACAAAATAGAGGTAAAAATAAGTCTCTGATCCTCTTTATTGGCCTTTTGCTTCTTGCACAGGAGCCTTGCGGTGGCCATCGTTTTGGTAGCCTGGAACAAGGCTATTTTCTTTTGATTTTGAATTAAAACCGTTATTCCATAGGGGTACAGACAAACTGTCACCTGCATTGCTTTTCAGTGCTAAAAAAGAGAATGCTAGGAATTAAATCTATAAATTCTTGTATGTCAAGAGGAATCAGAACTCATGTGAGTATTTTTAAATTACAGTGAAGTCATCAGTTTGGGCTGCCTCATGTCGTGTAGGAATATTTGACTTGCACCCAAGGAAAATTCGTAACTTGAAATATATTTAGAATGAAATGGGGACTTGCCAACTTCATGAAAAATAAATACTTGGGAAAATGCTAAAATTTTAGGAGAGGTAGATATTTTCTATCTTTATATTGAAACAGAATAATCAGTGAACTGAAACCAGGGAATGGTTCAATAAGTAAATCCTTATGGAATTTGGCAGAATAGATCATTATTGCGTAAGCCTTTGTCTGTGATGGAAGTCACTGTTCAGCTCAGTGGTCTGTGCTCATTCAGCAGTGAATAATTGTCTGCAACACGAAGACTTCTTACACTTCAGCATAATTGGGACTAATAACACACTGACCTTCTGGCTAAGTTGTATTTATGGTGGCTCATTCTCACTATGCCTGGCCTATGTTTGTCAGTTCCCCTGCTGTAAATTCTTATTTTAAACCTTAAGTACTTGATTTTAAATGAAAACAGGTAAACTTCTAATATAGTCATGTAAATGAGGCAGCTAAAGTATCATTCTTACCGTGGTGCTTGAGGTCTTCTTGAAAGAGACCTTAAGCACATTTTTTGCGCAGTTTTTAAATTTTGTTTATCCTGTAGCTGAAACTTAATACAATGGATGTTTTAATATACAAACGTAACCCAAAAGTATAATTTAACTGATGGGGTAATGTCAGTGTTAAGGAGTAAAATGTATTGATGCTTTTTTTCCACGTGATGCATCTCTGCCCCTCTGTGAGGCTGCTTAATGTACATATTCTGATAAAATTAATGCATGATTACAGATTTTTTAAAAATATATTATTTTTGTAGATCCGAGGAAATATACTATAAAGCAGCTTGTTGAGGAGAATTTTATATGTGTAGCAATATTTAACTTTTTCAGAAAACACTTATCACTTTAGGTACAGAAAAAGGACTGTCTTATCTGTATGCTCTTTAAAAGCAAGTGCCCTATTATTTAAGGGAAGTTGAAAGCACATTAATTTTTAAGACACTTTTGACAAATTTACTTGATTTAATAATATGCTGAACGCTTCATGTTTTCTATGTAGTTTATTTGCTACAATATTTAAACTCAATTTTCCACTGTCTCGCATTCTTTATGCCAGTTGCATTCATTTTTCTTATATTAGCATTTAAATAATCTTTTGAAAAAAGAGCACAAAGAAACATTGGTAGCTAATGGAAAAATATTTCTTTTGAACACAGTTGCTATTCTACCTAAATATTCAAAGAAAATATCATTTTACTACCCAAGGAAGGAAAAATGTAGGAATTTCAGAATGTAAATAAAGAAACATGACCGATGTTTATGCTTCAAAAATCTTAGTTTGCTTTTCCAGTATGTGGTAAATATGAATAATATGTATGTGATTGCTGAGCTGTACTTCCATACCTTTGAAGTAGTTGTGGAAGTGGAAACTCCTAAAACAAATCCTGCAGCTGTAACATTGGTCGGTTGCCCTATTGAAAGGGAAGATATCCATGGCAATGAATATGACATTACCAATACTGCAGCAATGCACAGCTAGAAAGTCAGTATGTCAGGATACTTGGATGTTGTGGTTTGTGGTTCTTGAACTACTTTAAGGATTTTTAGCATCAGAAGGCCATGACAACTGACCAGAAGACCAGGAACGTTCGCAACTTGAGGTTTTCTTGCATCGTGTTTTTGAACAATATCCAGCACTTCTTTTGGCTGTGTGCCTCAGGTTGACACAGCTCTTGGAAGGGACCTTCTTTCCTCACCAGAAATACTGTTTATTTTATTTTTGCTCAAAAATAGGAATAATTTCAGTTGACTTTTGCAGATCACTATCTAAAATAAATTCTGTTCAGAAGTAGTCTGAGCTTTATGGTGAGATGTTCAAAGCCTCTTTTTTGTTTCAAGGCTCCAAGGTCCAACAGGACCTTTTAAATGTTGAATTTACGAAGGCGATTTGTTGAAGTTTTTTCTTTAGCTAAAAGCTAGAACTTCTTTTTCAGTGGGATATGGTAAAGATCATATACCTCAGAAAAGTTTGTGAGAGTTGGTGTCTCTTGTTCGAAGCATGTGGTGACTCTGGAATACCCAGGCAGGCAGCCTGTTCTCCTGTATTTCAAAGTCTGAAACCTGTAGTTATTCATTTTTATTCTTTGAATCAAAGCAAAATGAATGATGTTGGGTAATTAACAAAAAAAAGCAGCAGCTCTACTTTGCAGCTGTGAATAGAATAAGTGCCAGATTCCTGGTGCTGGTAATCAGAATATCTTCCTTGTGGTGAATGTCATTGCTAGATGCTGAAAATCATACTGGAAGTGTTAGAATATAGTTCCTTTTTTATATACTTAATGAAAGGTTAGACTAGCAGCTGCACATGTATTCCCAAACTTGTACAGATTTGAAGGTGAGGAGGTGGACAGAAGATCTGAAAAGGCAGAAGGGACTATTCTGGTCATTTATTGCTGTCTGTTGCAGCCCGGGGGGAAAAACCCAAAATGTCTTAATTCCTTTGCTTGAATGCACCTCTTCTTGGGTAGCTGACAACTAGCTGAAGCTACTCCCTCAGTGCAGCTCCACTTGAGCACGCTGAAGGTCAGTAGGAGTTTACAGGAAGGAATGGTAATATATAGTGTAGTGCCAGAAGGCTGTTGTAGCTGGGATTTCTTTTGTCTGCCCTCATTGCTGGCTGCAGATGAGCAGTGTTAAGGTAGCAGCTCTGTCTGCACACAGCCATCCTCGCTCCCGTGCAGTTCCAGAGCTGTCACTTGCTCTATGAGGAGCTGCTTTTAGTCGTGCTAAAACTTAACTTCTCTTCTGAAAGTCCTTCTTGATCCTTCCAGCATGTTCATTTTTTGATTTTCATCTGAAAGAAGTATTTTCTAATATTAACGTCAGTCCAATTTCTGCCATGTATGTATATTTTAAGGTGTGGTTCTGGTGTGTTCTTTATGACCTAAAATACCACCTGTTTCGTAGTTCCTGGAGCTCTTAGTAGAGTCAGAGAGTAAAATCAGAACATTCATAGGCATTCAGAGGACACAGCCATTCTGATTTGATGTTTTGAGAGAATTCTGATTGACTATTAGCCCTGGAAACAGAAAGCTTCTCTAAAGGATTTGGTTTTACCCTCAAGGTAATTTGATGTTTTCCAATTTAAAATTAATTATATGAAGTATATGTTTTTGAACAGACGCAACCTATGTGTGCACAACTTCCATCTACATGTGCACTGAAATTTGTCATTAAACGTTTTCCCATATCCAGTATATTACATGCAGTGTAATTGTGTCTGTATTAGTTAGCAGCAAATGGATGATTATTTCTGTAACTTAGTGGGTGTGCAAAGAAATTTTTCCAGATCATGCACCACGGTCTTATGGAGTCCACCTGAATAGACACATATTTATAATGAGAAGTTATACATTTTTGGGTTTAATATTATTGGTTAGTATTTCTTGAATTGGGTATCTATACAGTAAAAGGAAGTGAAATATCTAAAGGAATACACCTGGGCTTTAGTAGTGAACTGCGAAGGTTGTAGAAATGTCCCAAAGTTTACTGTATGTGGGTGCATTTGTACTCAGTAAACTTGTATTCATTTCCCAACCCCTGCCAGGTGTTTGAAAGTGTGTTATGGAATAGTAGGAACAATTTCCAGGCAGTGAATATCACGGAATCTTGAGTGAGAGATCCCCTTATACCTGGGTGGTGCAAAATTAATTGGTAATGTGACAATAATTTCGAAAATGCTCTAAATATATGACTTATTTCTTAGTCCATTGTTCATGTTTGAGAGAAACAGACATGAACAGATGAGCAAAATTCATGGTTTAGGCACAGTATCTTGACTTGGGGCTCAGGTGTTGTTGCTTCTATTTTTTTAGTGACTAGTTAACATTAGCAGTCACCCTTATAATGATATGACATGTACTGCCTCCAAGTATGGTGCCTGCCTACTCTGGCCATTAAGGAGGGCTGATTTAATCAGTAACGTGGTCTAGCTTCTGTGACATCCTTTGACATCCTGTGACTGAAGCAGGGAGTCAAATACAGTCCTCCTTTCCCCATTCCCACAAGAACTGTTTTAGAAATATTTGACGGAACTTTTGGTTGTTCTCACACCTGAATTTAGGTCAAGTTTCTGAGTTACTTTATTTAGAAAATGAATATTTTAAAGCTATTAAGGGAATACTTTCAGTGTGTAGTTATATTACTGTCAACAAAAGATGTGATTAAATAAATTGAATGTTGAAGATTTTCGGCTTATGCTTAACACCAGGTAATTAAAAGTAAGCACTGCAGTGGGAGTACATTATATATCAGCCGTACTCTTTACCTCATTAGCTGGGGTTTTGCATGTTTATGGAGCTAACTTGCAATTAAAAATGCCTTTAACGTATGCTTAACAAGGCCTTTTAGGTATTTGGAATGAAGTACTACGATTTAATTGAAATTGGTATAGCATAAATACATGTCTTTGTAACGCGTCAGATAAATTTCCATGCCTAACTTGTCACTTTGCATCTTTTCCTCTGATGTAGTCTTTAATGCTGACTATAAGGCCTGACATTTAACTTGTGTAAAAGATGGAGGTTCTCTCTTAACTCCAAGGAATATTTTGATTTGTTGTATAAATAAAACTTGATTGACAAGATATACTTAAATTCATGCCTTAGCCATGTTTTTAAGATGTGTGAACATTTGTATGTGCATGCAGATGTGTTAGGATGTTTCTAGATATATCTTTCTTCAGTCTTCTGTTCTGCATTAGAGTACCTGTAGTAGAAGAGTGTCAAGGCAACCTTCAGTATTGATAATTCACCTTGAAGTTTTCATTTTGAATACTGCGATATCTTTTGTAAATAGTTGCCTGAAGTTTAAAACCAAATCTTGGGCAAACTAAGATGCAAAGAAAAGCCTAGTTACTGAACCCTTATCCTGGTGATCTTCTCACTTTGTGCTTTTAGTCAGGGGTTTTGTGGAAGTGGATGAGATATTAAAGTATACCATCAGCAAGGGTGAAATGTCCTTTAGGTTAAGGTGGCCTACAAAGTATGATGGAAAAAAAAAGAAGGGAAGCAAAGGAACTTTTGCAGGACATGGAAATGTAAGTGCTAGATGTATAAACAAGAATCACAGTAGTGTGAGCCTTCCCATACAGTATAATTTACTAACTTTTTGTCTTCACCTAGGAGTGTTGTTGTACCAACGAAGAAATCAAACATTTCCTCTTCTACCGCTGCTATTGGTGTTCCTACAAACGCTGTCAGTGTGGTTTCTTCTTTAGATTCTGCCCAAGTCCCAGATTTGTCAGGAGACTCTCCTGGTAAGTAAGGGTTAAATTAAACAACTTAAATGCCAACACCTCCTCTGTTGCTTCTACTTCCATCACCATTCACTCTGAATACAAATAAAATAAAGAAAAAATTACAAAAGTAGTACTGTTATTAGAAAAAAATTCCAATTCTGCAACAAATGCAACTGTCTGAGCAATATTTGTCCTAATTTCAAGACTTCTCACTGTTTTGACGGAGCAATCATGCTATATTAACTTGTATTTAGTATAAATATGGTGTATTATAAGGACTGTTTTTTATTACAGATTAATAATGTAAAGTGTAAACTCATTTATAAATTCTGGGGTGTTTGACCAAAGGTATATGTGTTAGTGCTAAGTAGAACTGGAAATTATATACGAGTGTTTCCAATAGCTTTAGCCTGAGGTCAGATTCAGTGTTGATTCTGAACTAATTGCTTTGGACAGTTTTTTCAGTGGGGACAAAATTGAGTAGGTTGTTTATAAGCAAATGTTCCTTTGAACCCTTGGTCTCTCTGGTTGTTCTGTGTGAGATAAATGATGTTTAACCTTAAATGCTGTGTCAAAGGCATGCTTTTCTACTTAGCCGTGTTTGAATCACAAGGCTGTGTAGGATCTTTGTTCCCATGAAGTTTGACTTCAAGACTTAGAAGTGATTTGGATCTTAATCAAGGAAATCTCAAGCTATGCCTGATTATTGGTGTTTTTTTCAATGTTTGAGTTTCTTGCTTCCTGGTTTTGTGAACTTATATCCAAACTGCAAGGACTGGGGAAAAAAAATGTGGTCTGTTACCATGTCCTCTCATACTTTTGTGTCTGGAAGGTGTTTGTTCCCATCTTCATCTGCTCATTCCATTTCTTGGGAAAATCAAAAAGGTTTTGTTCCAGTCATTCTAAAGGAAAAGAAGAGCTATTGGAATGTAGTATGGTTTTACTCTTTGTGAAAGGGAGAATCCATTTTGCCACCAAAACTGCAGGAGGTAGCATTATATTAGTGTAGGAGTAGTATTTGAAGTAGGGGAATTTGCTGTATTTTGAAATGGCACAAGTCTTAGTGGGAGATTAGCTTCTCAGAGCCAATCTGTTTTAAAAATAATAAAACCTCACCTACATAGAAATTGTTTAAAATAACTGCTAATTTGTTAACTTCTGACTGATTTACCTAGCTTAGTTGTGGGCTTAATTATTACAATTTCTGAAGTATTCACTTGCTTTTAATAAAAACAAAACAGATGAACATTGATTTTCAGATTTAGTCAATCTTTTAGGAACGTATGGAAGAAAAAAAATAAGTGCTCCTTTGTCTGTAGAATATATGAGAAATCCAGACAATAAACAATACTAATGTAGTTTGTAACTGTGTGACTTCCATCATGTCTGGAAGTTTTGGCAAAAATGGGACGTGTAATCTGAATTGATATGCATAAAAAGAAACTAATCAGGATTAAAAATAGACATGTTTAGACTGGCAATATAATTAATTAAAAGAAAAAGTAAAGGGATAAATGAAATCATGCCTTAAACAGATTAAAACGTGAGACTGTTTCTTTTTTCCCCTGTAAAATAATGGCATGGAAACAAAAATTTTGCAGAGTGGGAGTGGTTCACATCTAATGTTGCTCATGTAAATTGCACAAATTTAAGTTTGAAATCAAATTCTCTGTAAGGCCTTAATTTGTTTTTTATTAGAGGATGGAAGTAGTAATAAGCAAGCTTCCTATAAAACAAGAATATAATGAATATAATTTTCCTCTGAGTTCAAATCACATATTCTTTCACTAATTTTTATTTTCATGCGGCAGAGAATCAATGCATTGTTCTCATTTTTCTAGCTAACGCTCGTTATAAGTCTGTTTACTTTGGTAATTAAGAAATAAATCTTTTTCTTAAAAGTGCTGAGATTAGGGGGTTATGTAGTGAATATAAATTTGGGGCTATTTCATGTTTGATATGAAGGCTGTTAAACATTATTGCTACATTTAAAAACACATCTCATCTGGTGTTTTTTAAAGTGAGTTTTGTATATATTGGTTTGATACATTTTAAAAACTGATAACATATATCACATATAATTATATATATATATATAATTTATTTTAATATAAATATATATATAATAATATATAAAATATATGAACACATAATGCTTTATGGTGAAGACTTGAGCAGATTTATTCCAGAACAGGGATGAAGGTGGTGTGCAGACATTGAAATAGGATTAAATAGCAGGGGATAGTGTTCCAATAGTAATGTGTACAAACACTCAGTTTGGGTCTAAGTGTTATATAGTACGTGATCATCATCTGCCTGTAGATGTGATGTCAGAATTCCTTGGTCAGGGTAGGATTGGTGTTGAAATACTAGTCTGTGTGGTTCCAGATGCCTCCACTGCCATTTGTGTGTGCTCAGAATTCATCAGGCTCCTTCCCAATAATTTTTCCTGAAGTTTGCATCTTTCATGTAGCTCGGGGGCTGTGAGCATCTCAGATATTTGGCACTTAAGATGCTCCCAGGCTCATATCACATGGATTGTGGCATATCCTGGCCTACCAAATACAAAGTGTTGACAGGTTGGAAAGAACCATCCGAGCTCACTCTGTTCCTCTGATACTTTGAAAGAGAGTGAAAACATGTTTTGGCCTCAGACACTCTGGCCTTTTTGCAGAAGTTTCTTCACCTTTACTCATTCAATCTGCAGAGTATTTCACAGCACAAAAAGCCTTTCTTGAACACGAATGTGCCCCTTGTGGTCTGAACTTTCCCATTGGTATGTTGCTGATGGCTGGTATTTGGGTTGTTGGTTTGCTGGAATCATGGAAATGAATGGCGAAGATAAACCTGGTGGCCCATCTTGAGCTAATCATTCAATGCCTACTACAGAGGGTGGTATTGAACAGAAGAGCCTATTTGCTAGCAGTAATCTAAGAAGGAGGAATTCTCTGGAGTTGTTTCTTTCTTGGGTTGTCTCACAGGCTGAATGTGAGATGTGACACAGAGATTTTACACATGCTGTGTTCAGGAAGGGCTACTGCTAAGACAAGACTAATATTTGGACAGGCAGGACTTGGCAGAGCTGCCTGAGCTATTGTGAACGTGCCAGTGGGACGCCTGTATTTTTGTCTGTCAGTTAGTTTTCCTTTTAAATGTTTCCATTACAGTTGCAATGTTCTGAAGTGGTGAGAATTTTTTAAAAAATATTTTGCAGTTTGCACTCCCACTGTTTTCTCTGATGCTGTGAGTTTCTCTGTTTATGTACCCAAAGGATTTCACATGTGTTTTATTAGTGCTTCACTCCGAAGAATGCAGTCTTGAGGCTTTCACTATTCGGTTTCCAAATGGTTGTTCAAATACAATTTTTTGTGGAGAGGGGTTATGAAAAGTCTGAGGGGAGCAGGAGTGAATTGTTTCTTGTCCTTACTGATGTTCTGAATGTAGAAAACACTGAGAAGTTCCACTCAGTTTCTGTTGCCTGCCTCCTCCCCTTCCTACTTCAAGCTCTTTGAGTTTCACTTGTTTTGTCTCTGAGCCACACAGAGTTAGTTACAGGATTTTTCCTTCCCTGGGCAAGCCATTCCCCAAATTGTGAAGTCATAAACAAGGCCATGTCAAAGGGTGAGGTGAAAAAGGAGGTGAATGCTTGGAAGAAACATGAGGATAAGCAGTAACAGCGGATAAAAACAGAGTTGTGACTCCTGAATTCTAGTCCAATACATGGTAAAATGTAAATTTTCTGCGACAGTTGGCTTGTTTTGCAAAGATGAATGGTATTCATTGATTTTTATACATAGGTGAAAATGAACTTGAAGTAATGCAATAAAATAAATTAGCAGGAGACAAGCTAAAGTAAGAAAAATGATCATGAAGTGAGTTACCATCAGTGCAGAGGTTTTTCAAGCAATTCTCTGGATTATAGTAATTATTTCAAAGAGAATTCCAACTTAACAGTGACAGTAGTTGAAGGCTAGTTACCAAAGCAGAATGGCACTTTAAAAAAATCAGATTCTGCTGATATGCACTGTAATTACCTCGATACTGTGTCAGTACAAAAACTGTTTTAAAGCCACTTCTCTTAAGAGAAGTTTTCACCATTGTTTCATGAAATCTGTTTTGGTTTAGCCTACAGATGTGTTTATGTAACAGATCCCTTATATTAGCTTGTAAAACCTTTCATTGTAGTCTTGCATTGTGCACTTCAAGCCCCGGAAGTGTATTTCTGAATGAGCTCATTATTTTACTGGATGCCTCTTCCACAAAGGGCACTGGTGCATTTACGTAGGGTGGGTCTGTTGTACAAAGTTAAGAGGTATGGTTATTTAATTCAGCTCTGTTTGGTTTTTTTGATACCTCATCTCCATCCTGACAAAGCATATCATGGTGTACTGCTTCTGCATTGCCAAGTGCACTTGGTCAGTGTACATGCAAAAGCATGAGGATCCTGCACAAGGAGTTTTTTAACAATATTTTATTGCTCGAGACACTATTTGTTTAGACCCTTGGGGACCTTGAATAAACAATAAGGTTTCACTGTAAGGGTGCTAGACAGATGATCTATTTGCATTTTCTTTTATGTTCTTGCAAATGTCTGTAAAACTGTCAGTTTGAAGGAGCCAGTTTATCAGTGAAAGGATAAGGAAGAGATAAGTCAGTTTAGTTCCACATGTTTGAAGTAGCTACTGCACTTACCCACATATGTGTTGTGGATGAAAATATGCTACTGAAGTATTTTCATCCTTTTCACTAAGAGCAGAAAAAAAGTAAAATAAAAAGCCACCTCTCACTTAAATAAAAAAAAAAAAGTACTTTCAGAAAACAAAATCTGCATGCAAAAATCACTTTGCCTAATCCCATTGAAAAAACCCTGAAATTCTCAGCTGGGATAAATCTGAGATTGACCCCTTTTAGTGAAATGTATCTGAGTTTGGAATGTGGTTTTAGGTGTTGATAAGCATGAAGAAATTTAGACCATAAATACCCTTATGTAATTTCAAAAAGAATATCAGTTTATATAGATGCCTGCCTTATGCTTTGTTAAATTCAAATTGTCAGTGCTTTTTCTGTTATGTCCATTTTAAAAAATTGGTATTTACTTAAAATTTCATAGAGTTTTACGTTTATACCTAATCTGTTTTGTGCAGTTTGTTTTTATTTCTAGAAGAAAAAAATAATCATGTCCTGTGTTGTCAGTGATTTCCTTTACCTCCCACTCAAACTATTTTTACCAGTTTTGTTGGAAAAACGGAAAACCAAAAAAACCCCAACCCATCCCAACAAAATAAACAACAAAAAGTTACCCTAGACTGAGAGTATGTTTCTTTATTAGCCTCATGATGGTTATTACGCCCTCTCATTGTCCGTGCAGATGTTTCCCTTGATTTTATTTTTTCCCTAATTTTTCCTTCGATTATTTTGCTGATGGCCTAAATATTGCGCAGATTTATTTTCATCTCATTTAATTTTAAAACTCATGCTGCTATGCTGCACTGTTAAATCTTATTTTATCCTAGTAGAGTGATCTTTGCTTTAATAGGGTGGGATTTTAGTTGTATATACTACTGACTTTATAACCATACCCAGTGAGTAGTGGATCACTGGTGATAGATTTTAGATGTGGTAAAAAGCATGTGAGCATTTCTATATTGAGACGTTCTGCTTGCACAACCTGTGTGTTGAGAGGACTTTCTTACTTTGAAGGTTTTGTGTGCCATTTCAGTGTGGTGCTGTGTTGGACTACCCAGATCAGTGTGCTGGTTTCCCCGTATGGACAGGGTGTGCCTGTAAATCCCCTTCTGGGCACGTGGACTTCGGAGTGTTTTTAAGTTAGAGGGACCTGTTAAATGACAGTAGGAATGTTGGGCTTTAGGGAGAAAGCTGGGTATTCTAGTCAAATTATTTAAATATAAAGTTTATCATGAGAAGTGACACAGTTCTTTTAAAGTCTTAATTAAAAAAAAAAAAAGGAAAGAAAATATTGTAGCTGTTAAGTATCTGACAAACAACCACCAAATCATGTGGGCGTGTTGCCTTATGTGGGGTTTGTTTTGTTTTTTTGGTGCAGGAGGCTCTGTTCTAATTTTTGGCACATCATTTGACAGCTTTTCCTTTGGGAATACCCAAAATACTTTTTGGTGGTTTGACTGTGGAAAACTAGCTGTTAAAAAAAATGGAATTATATCCATGAAAATATTGAGAACATTTACAAAATCTTGCCATCACCGTTGAAACTTTGAGGATTATATAGTTGATTAGCCTTTATTAGATAAATTATTCAGGATACAGTGTCCAGAAGGTTCACATTTCACTTTGCTTTCAGCTAACACTTTGTTCACCACTTTCTGACCCTTCATTCTGTATGGCCCACTCATGTTCCTTCTATCATCCTCATACAGCAGTCAGCATAAGAGCTTCAGGTTGAATTTCTGAAAAGCCTAAATGAATCACATTCACAAAGATATCTCCTATCTCTGAGGAAAGAAAGAAATAACAGCAAAACTTTTCATGGTTTTGATATTATAGTTAATTCTATTAGTTTCTCTGCTGCCTTTGAAACAAGATTAGAGAAAACCACCTTCTCTGACAAAAGAAAACAAGAAAAACCCTCACCCACCGCAAACTCTTGATATTTCTTGGAGGAAACTGTGTGTGCCAGAATTTTGGAGCAGAAGTTTGAAATTTGACAGGAGAAATAAATTCACTGTCTCAGGGATCTATCTTTGCCATCTCTTTCCAAACCTATTTCACTTCAATCAAGTTGAAAATCTTTGAGAAGTTGCAGTTGACACATTTTGGTAGATATTTTCAAGATCTCAGCAGCTGATTTCCAGAGAGGTTGCATTTAACTGAATTAACTAACTCCGTTGTTAGTGGGGCCATCAGGAATTTTTCTCTGGTTACAGTTCTAAGAAGGGTCATGTCTTTGCTAAGGTAGATGTGATGACTAAAATGATTAAAATATTTTCTTTCATGCTTTTTTCTCCTTTTTTTTTTTTTCCCCACTCCCCTCTTTTCCAGCAGCATAAAAATCAGAAACTGGCGAGGTGAGAGGAAAGAGAATAGGACAGGGTCTCGAGGTAGAAAGAGATAGGATTGCAGATGGACTAGAAGCAGTCATGCTCCTGGGAAATGCACAGAGACCTGTCTGCTAAGATTCATTCCTCTCTATAGCTTGGAATGCAATGTAAGATTTGTGAGTCACCATTCCTATCCTGGCAGAAAATATCTGTGAAGTCTCTGGCTGTCTTGCTTGCCCCCTGTTCATCATTGCTAATACCAATCCATACTGCAGTATGGAGGTTGTATTTCTCTTTATGTACTGAACAGCAGAATTTAATATTTACAGACTCCTCCTGTGCTGATGAGAGCCATGTAGTGTCAATTTGACATAACACAACTGCTTTTTTTTTTTTCTCTAAGTGTAGGATACATAAATGACCCAGTCTTCCCTATCAACCTTTGAATAATTGATGTGGCAAACTTAATAACTCATAAATGAGGTTATACCACTGCCATCATGCTAATGACACTGGCAGTGCAATGGAAAATTTTATCATAGCTGCCTCTGTCAGAGTCCCAGTGTTGCAAAAATTTAAGCCAGGCTGTTGAAAATACCCACTCATTGTTTTCTGCATGATTTTGATGCAAATATGTATTTTAATTTTAGACAAAAATATTATGGGTTTTCAGTGCAAGTTACTTGAAATTAGATGAACACATCCGCTAACCAGAAAGATGGCTTTAAAACATTACCATTTGGCTTTATATTATTATATATTAGAATTATAATAGCACATTACATGAATATTAAGGGTGTAAGACATTGTTTGTGTTTACTGCTAGGATTGTAAGTGTTACTAAATTTGTTCAGAGAGGATCATGGCTTATAAAACCAGAAGGGATCACTGCAGCCTAGTCTGACTTCCTTCACAAAACAAACTACGCTTCCTTGAATTACTTTCTGTTTGTGCTAAAGCAGCATTAAAAGGCTTGCCATGGCATACCTGGTAAATATGAAAGCAAGTAAATAGGACTCCTATGGAAAAAAATATTTGAGATACAGAGAGGTGAAAGGGTTTTGCCTAGTCCTCACACAGCACTTGAAAACCATGGTTTCTTAGAGCTCGAGCTCAAAGCTTTCGCTTCTGGTCCACTTTTTTAATCTCTGGAATGTTTTCTTACATAATTTGTTTATTATTACTTTCTCTTGTAGGAAGGGGATCATCTAATTCAAAATTGCCATCTGTTCCTACAGTTTCTTCAGTGCCTGAGGACTCTGCCTCCAATATGAGGTAACTTCTCCAATTGATCTGAACAGCTGTGCTGTGGCTCATGTTATTGATACTACAGTTGATATTCTGATACCACATAACTTAATGTTCTTTTGCTGGTTTTCAATAACTAATGAAGGTTTGGGAAAATATTGAGTGTTCAATAATGCATTCCTTCTTATACATGTATATCACTTAAACATTGTCAGAATCTTTATTCCTTTTTACAAAATTTCAGTAACTTCCTTCTTTTGTTGCTAATCAAATGTATCTTTCTACTAGTATTACAGACAGGCTTGAGCATGCTTTGGAAAAGGCTGCCCCACTTCTGAGAGAGATTTTTGTGGATTTTGCTCCCTTTCTTTCTCGAACTCTTTTGGGCAGCCATGGGCAGGAGTTGCTGATAGAAGGTACAAGTAAGTTTCCATTTAAAAAAGGGGGGGTTGTGTGCTTTGTTTTACCGTGGAGACTCAAAATTTCTTCATGTAGAAGCTTTCTTCCTGCCTTCCCAAACGGTGCTGTCCACTGGATTTCACTGCCTCCTGTTCCTTCTGTCTTTAGCCCTCTGAGGTCATTGTCACTGCCTCTTCATCTTTGCCATCTCTGCTACCTCTTTGTGTCCATCTTCTGTAGTTTTCCAAGTTTCCTGGTAATTTGTCCCATAGAAGCTGGTGTGCAAAATGTGTTTTCTGAGCTTCAAGAGAAATTTTGGTGTCCGGGTCAACACTTTGTTACAAAGTAAAGTATATAGTGTAGAGAGTTGGGTGCAAACTTTTGACACCTTTACTGGGATGTTGTAACGGAAGGGTTCTTGGGAACTATGTCAGTGGAACATGTTCTGGTCTCTCTCTCGCACGTGAGTCTGCTTCTGGCTTTTTGGTTTCTAATTGGAAGGGAGTCATACAGGTAAGAGGAATGCCTTGTCAGTATGGAGAAGAATTCTCTGGCACATCTGAGAAGATGGAGATCTATGAGCAGTGGTCATGGCTCTTCCTGGTGGAAGATCAGCATGAAATTATCGAGACTGAGATGATGAACTTTTCTTTCTACTGGTGGGTTTCTCTCTGCTTAAAATCGAGGCTCAGTTCTGCAATGCAGACATCAACGTCCTCAATTTAAAAAATTGTGTGTATTGGAACACTGAATTTAGCAGTGCAACACCAGTTTTTCAGGTTTCTCAAAATTTGGCCATGTCATATAAATTACTTTGTCAACGGATTTTTAGAGTGAAATTTTCAGCTTTTGTCCAGTTGAAGAAGTGATGAGAAGAGCTTGTTGCAGCTTCCAGTGATAAGTGCACTGATGATAGAATCTCCTGGTTGCTTAACTTGAGCTGATCACTTGCACATGAGCTGTGTATGCACTAACAGATCTAGTTTCTTCCTAGGGAATTAAAGTTCTGTAAAAAATGTTTTTGAAACTACTTGTTTCTTGGATTAGGACAGTCATCCTGTTTGTATGCTGAATATGAACATTGTCAGAAACACAGAGTATCAAACACTGCTATGTCTTTTACTGAAGAGTGCTGATATCAAAATTGAGACTTCATTAAACTTCACTAATTAAAGTTATTTAGTTTAGGAGTTTAGCTTGCTTACCTTTTGGGGTAGGAAGAAATGGAAGGAAGAAGTGTACGAATTGTTTTTTGTGAGACTCAAAAAGATGGGATTCTGCTTTTTTTTTAATGCATGTAGGCATCATTTGAGCTGATCAACATTTTAATGGAAGCTGCGTTGTGAACAAATTTATTCCAGTCATTTGTAAGAAAAACCAGAAAAGCAGTTTATCTTAAAGCTTTATTTTCTAGGGAAGTAAATATCCCATTTTAATTACATTTTTTCTTCTCTGAAGGTAAAAGAGAATCTGGTTCAAAGTATTTTGACTGTGGTATAGTTAAATACAGGATAGATGAGTATTTAATAAATTGGATGACCAAAAAAAGAGAACAGAATAATCATTGGGAGTATATGAACTGTCTGGACAAAAATAAACACACAAAACCAATTTTTGGGCCTAAACCCCAGTTATAGACAAACCCAAACCAAAATGTGAATACAAATTATAATACTCAAATTAGTTTATAAACAACTGAAAATATATAATAGCTTACTGCTTGCACTTCTGCTTAGGTTTAGTGTGGGGTTAAGGGTCAAAGTACTAATAAGAGTGTTTGGGATGTCTGCTGCCATGAAACAAAATGGAAACTTGATTGATAGCTGGGGGCTGAAAGGAGAACGTGCAGTGGAGAAAGCAGAGGTCATAAAGCCATTTCCTTTCTCTGCATATATAATGACCCAATCCTTCGAGAAATAGCAAAATGTAGATACAGTGGATTAATACAACATATGTTAACCACACTTCTGATCATTTTTTCTGATCAAATGCTGACATACCAGCGTTTATGAAACTGTGAATAATGGGGGTAAGAATTACTATTAGCTGCTTCTTTAAGATGGAAGGCATGGAATTTATGATTTCCCTCTCACATATGTACTTTTATTTTGTGCTGATAAAGTACAAAATTGAATGGAAGTGGCATGAAAGTTTCAGTTTTCTTTTGTTTGTCAAAATGTTTCTAATCTATTGCACTTCAAAATAGTTTATGTTAATAGCTGGTGCCATTTAAGCATGAGTTAATGTGTCCTTTTTTTTCCTTTTGTAGGTCTTGTGTGCATGAAATCCAGCAGTTCAGTTGTGGAGCTGGTGATGCTCCTTTGCTCTCAGGTGAGGTTGAAGTAACAGTATCTGAAATTGCTCTGTTTGAACACAATGGAAATTACAGTCAAAATTTGACTTTAAATTTTACTTTTAATTTAAGTAATGTGTAATAGGTAAAAAAATAATGTACAAGGCCTTTTGATTAAAAAAATTGTAGTAATTGTGTCTATTCAAGTGGGTTTTTGTTACCTTGCTATTGAGCATTTACATAACGTTGAAGATGGTGTGCCTACGTAATTCTATGCTGTCATTTTTGTGAGATGAAATAGGCTCAATAAAATATTAAAGTTAAAGAAACAAATTGATTTCTGCATCTTGACATGCTGAATCCTTTGGGATAAATAGAATTTTTCTTTTTGTATAGAGGTTATGAAATGAGTGATAAATACTTTTGAAACCCTGTCATTCCCAATTGATTTGACAAGTACTAAGGATTTGAGAAAAATTTAAGAAAGCAGCCCTTGTTGTCATCAGTTTGGGACATTCTACATTCCTAAAGGCAAAGTGATTTTAGATATGTAAGAACTTGAGAATTGCCTGTTCCTGTGGCTCGAGAAGAGACAGAGCCTAATGAACTTTCTTAAAATTATGTATGCTGTATTAGCTGGATTTTTTTGGGGGGTTTCTTGCTTTCTTCTTT
>VZTH01014758.1:1485036-1536629 GCA_013397815.1 Aleadryas rufinucha | reverse complement strand
AAATTTTTTTTGTTGTTTTGTTGGGTTTTTTTTGGGGGGTTTTTTTTTTTTTTTTTTTTTTTTTTTTTTTTTTTTTTTTTTTGTAATTAAAAGGAAGACTATTTTTATTGAGCCTTTCTTTTGGTGCCTTAAAATTATACCTTTCTGGTAGTAAATTCCCCTACTTAAAACTTTAAAATAGCCTTTTTTAATGGGAATGGTATTGGTCTAAAGGTCAAGGGTTCTGACCCATTTCAAAACCTTTGACCTTCATTTACAACCCCTATGGTTTGCTTGCCTGACGAATAAGGATAATGCAAAATTAATGTTTCTTCACATCGATTTATTCGTTTTAGTGCCTATATTGCCAAATTTATTTAGAGTGTGCTGATAGACATTTCATGAATACAAATGAAAGAATCATAGAAGGTGTGAAAAATCGATAGTCTACGTTGTCAATAAAGTGAAATAAGAACAATTACTTCTGGAGATTACACCTAATAGATTTTACAATGAACTAGTGAAGAGTAGTTATGTTTTCTAGTGAGGTTATTATTAATGAATGTAACCAGAACTTTGCTCATCTAGTTTTCCGTCTTCCTCAGGAAATACAGTATCGTTTTACCCTGAAAGGAATTTAATATTCCTTATGGAACTTTTGGAATTTAGAGATTGTTATTTTACATATGGCAATACTGGAAGTGAACATTGTTCACAACTTCTAGAATATGAACTTGCAGCTGATTTAAATTATGGAAGAATCTTTGCTACCAAGAAATCCATATAACAAATTTTACTGTTCCTTCAGGAATGTATTAAAGTAAAAACTAATCCAAGTATTAAATATGTGTCTGACAACTTGGTATTACCATTTAAAAAAATTAGTTTTTGGTATCCATGCTGCTTGTATCAATAATTAGTGCTTGACCTTTCCCTTTTTTTTTTTTGTTAAGGTAATCTAATCTTTCTTAAAATCATGTTGTGCTCTGTACTGTACGTCACTTGTTTGGTTTTGGGAAGCGGGAAGGATAAGGAATAAATGACGTGCTCTAATGCATCTATTTGTCATATGTGTCACAATGCCACTTAATGCTAATCTAATCAAACTGAAGCTACCGTGATTGCTTAGCAGTGCAAGTTGCACAGGCTGAGGTGGTTCTTTGTGGAGTAGTAGAAATAAACCAATAAAGTCACAAAGACCTCAAAGTCTTTTTAAAGTTACATAGCAGCTGTAATTTTTGGCAGAATATGAAAAATGATGTGAGAAATGAATCTAAAATTAGCTCCAGATGTATACAGATTGTTCTGGGGTGATAATTACATTTTTCACTTTGAATTTTCCTAATTCAAAGAGGTCAGCATGGCAATCACAGAAGTGATTTATTTTGTTAAGAAGTGAACTGTCTTTTGCTACATGAAAGCTTGAGAGATATGAAATTGAATTTCAAGCCGACATTTTACAGATACTGGGAGGAGATGGGGTTGAGCTTGATTGATTTTTTTTCTTTTTTTTCCCCTTCTTTTTATTTTCTTTTTTTTCCCCGCAAGATAGGGTGGGAAATGAAGTGATATCCTTTTGCTAAAATTTTAATTAATTTTTAAGAGGAGATGGAGAGGATGCAGTGCCAAAGATCAAAAGATCAGGTCAAAAAGCAGTTTTTAATCACATAAATAATGTGGCATAGTTACGAAGTAAGTATCTGCAAATTTGATTTAAAACTTCACAAATTTGTCAGCCATCGTTTTATGAAATTGAAAGATTGCTCTGATTAATCTTTGGTGTTTTTTACGATAACATCTTCTCAAAATTCATTTTAAACATAGTAGATATGATGTAAGTGCTTGGGTTGTTTTTCTGAAGCACCTGACATTTTTCTGATATTCATTTAGATCTGTGGCTGAGTTATGTTTTTTCTTCCTCGGAGGTGGAAAATAGAATAATAATATCCTACAATTTTTTCGTAAAATTGTGAAAATAAAGCTCTTTAATAGGTGAAGTGATTTAAAAAAAAAAATCAGGAGGTACCCTTCTCTGAAACTATTTGTGACACCTGGTTAATTTCTTTTCTCGTTTAAAATTCTTGTGTTTAGGCATATGGAAAAAGACCCTTATTTAGTGTTTTTGTGTTTGCATGTTGATATATTGCTTTCTGATTAACACAAGGTAAAAAGAGAAACAGGTGGTTTGAGAGACAGACAAAAGGCTTTTTCTGAGACAAAAACAGTTGTGTTTTTTGATAGACACGCTACATTTTGAGATGTGTCTCTGTGTGTGTACTTACATTTCTATAAATCTATCAAAACATAAAGAATCCTTCATTTAATATTACTGCAAAGTGTTCTTGCTTATTTGACATTAATATCATTTTTGAAGGAATCGACGTTGCATTCAAGGCCACTTTATAAAAGCGTTGTGTTGCTCATCCTAATTCAGTCTGACACACATTCCAATAACACTACCTCCCTTCTAGGGTTTAAAACTAAATTTATGGCTCAGCATTGTGAAGTGCATCATTTAAAAATGGTTTCAACCCAAAACATCTAATAAATAAATAATGTGTATGGCTACTCAGTAGCAGACTTTCCAGACTAGAAATCATTCCATCGGATACTCAACAGTCCACTATCGGAGAGGGCTGTCAGATAAATCTTATAGTAGCTGCATTCATGTCCTGTAAATCACATGTTATTGTCTGAGCCTTCTGCCAGGTCATCTATTCTTTTCCCATTTATCAGAAATGCATAGAGTACAGTGAACCTAGAAGCACCATCTCGTCTGGCCTGGCATCCTGTCGGGGTAATTAAACCAGCCGAAAGAGAGAAGTTCTCTTTCTGTTCTCCCGTCTAAATGAGTGACATCAGGATGTTGGAGGTGCTCATACGCAGTTGTGAGATGCAACTTCTGCATGAAGAAACTGATATCACCCCTGAAGAAAGCATTGTCGTCTAAAAGGGCTCTCTCTCCGTGCCTAAAACTGAAAGGGGCGTGGATGAATTGAGTGCATATCATAATATAAAGCATAAAAGCCACTGTGCTTCCATTCATTTATCAGATATTTTCTTGAAATACATAACTGAATAGGAAAAACTGTGGTCTTCCCTCCTCTCTCCTAGAAGAATTAAAAATATTTATCTTTTGCTCACATGCATGAAGCACTTGTCTGATTATTGTCACTCTGAGGTGAAAAGGTACGAAATAGGTGAGATAGGTTCCATAATTTTCCTTGATGCCTTTGAATTTACAAAATTTCTGGCACTTGAAAGATGCTGCTTTCTGTAGTAAATCAACCGAATCATCAGTGGAGTATGTGTTAGAGAACTAATTAGGTGTCTCTTCTCACATTCATCTTTGACTTGAGAGCATTTTTCTACTGAATCAAAATGTTGTAGACTACAAAATAAATTTACAGTAACTGATACAAACACTGTTCAGCTCTTGGATATTTTTCTAAAATTGGTGGAATGCCACCCAACCTATTTAAAAGGTTAGAATTAAAAATTAATGAATACTGCAACAACTTCTATGACCCCTCCACCACCACTGCCAACACATGCACCCCATGTGCTTGTTCAAGATATTCTGATTCTTGGTTCCTTCTTCCTCTGTCCAGTGCTTTTTCAAAAGGACTAAAGGCACGTTCTTGATAGCTGATGGCATATGTAAAATCAAGACCAATGTTTCAATACATTTAATTAATTTAGCATGATATTTCATATGCTACTGAATCCCTTTGCTGGCAGATTCTGGTGCTCGTAATGAAGTCCGTGTGCATCTCTTGCATGAGCAACATCTCGATCATCTCATCCCTCTTACTTTGATAAGGAATCTTAATTGAGCAATACAAGCATGTTCCATGCACCCATGCAAACCATATGATACCATTGTTTTCCCTAAGGAAGAGCAATAGGATGGTAGTTACGATTAGGAATTTTTCAGCAGAAATTTTTCATACCCTCTTTCCTCTTCCACCCCATTGCTTAAGTGTTTGTGGAATGCAGTAGGATCTTCAGGCTTTTATGAGTATCCTCTGCTCAGAAAAAAAGCTTTGTATCAGTGATTCGAGTTCATTACCTCAGGAATGGATTTCTGCAGTGTATTCTAAAATGTGGCAAGCCTTTGAATTGCTTGGAGATTTCAGCTGATGTAGAAGATGGCAGGTTTTCAGTGGTGGTTGAGAGAACACATTATGCTGATGCTCTGTGATCTGCACTGGTTCCTAATTTACTTTTAAGTGCAATTTGATGTGATGGATAACTATAGTGATTGCTATAAAGTTTTAATTGAATTGACTGTAGGTTATCTAAAGACCAATGTCACTGTGATACCATGGCAGCCAAACTCAACAGATTCATCAAAACTCTTTAGCAATATCCTGGTTTAGATATGAAGAGAGTAAATGCTGTTTGAATACTTCTTATGTGCCCCAAGTATTAATGATGACATTTTAATCACAATAATGTCCTTCCATCTTATCATTTTGTTATAACAGCTGAAAATAAGTTTAAAAAGGATTCAATAATCCTTTAGATATGTGATTAAAAAAAATATATATGTTTTGACATAAATGGTAGATTTTGTAGGGATTGTGTAAGCTGTCTGATGATTTTCTATCAACTGTAATACGTGCTCTAATTTCCTTTTAAAAGCCGTTTAGAAGATATCAGGAGTGGAAAGGCTTTCTTTTTATACAGTGTGAACTTCTGCCAATAGGATCTTTGTCTGTATCAAAGATTAATGTAGCTGTACTTGAGTTAAAAAAAAAATTCCACTTCAGTGATAGATTGCTTTCATGATAAAATGGCTAGAAACATAACTTTATCAGACAAATGAAAATGATTTAGATCTTAACACACAAAAATTGAATAAAGAACTTAACAAAGTCTAAATTGAGAAGTTCAGGGGAAGATTTTGCATTAATCATGCCCATAGGTGTTTGCCTTGTGCCTTGTATTGCTAACTTTCCTTGAAATGTTGTGCCAGAAACTTTATAGTGCACTTCTGTCACTGTTATCGTGAGGAGGGAGAGGGAACGAACACTGCCTCGGTCCAGGAAGTAGAGAGAAGAAGCCCTTTTTTTTTTTTGATTATATATCATCCCTTTTATACATTAGTGTTCTGGCATGGTGTGAGGTCATTGGACCTCTGGTCACCCACCTCCTAGGGTGATTGGTCAAATTCTACAACCGTCATTTCAAAATATTTGTCTAGCCAGTATCATAACAATTCTACAAACAACTGCAGGTGCAAAATAGTTTTCAGAAAACCACAATATTGTTTTGAATAGCTTGCATGGGAAAGACAGAGCTCTCACAAAATGTTACAGTCTCACAAAATACTGCAGAAAGCTGGAAAATTTCTCTGCTGAAAGCTTTTCAGCATCCACACTTTTTTTTTTTTTTTAATTGCTTGTGCTCTTTTGAAGAATTCAAAGATTGAAAGAATACTTGCTAGCCTAACTTTTTGTAGAGATGAGGTGGCTGTGGAAGGGAGAATGTTCAAGATCATCGTACTCTACTGTGGATTATTTAGATTGTTAAGCTGCTCAGATCTGCTTCATACCAAGGGAATCCAAGCACATTAATAAAACTGTGTAAATCTTAGCATTTGAAAACATGGGGTTACCAAGCATGTTATTAATTGTTATGCAAGTAGCAATAGGGACACTTCTAGTGCAATTTAGTAACAAATATTACATAGTCCTTGTAACTGGAAAACAAAATGAAAGATCTTTATCCTAATCTTCTTTAGGATGCTAGTGGATGGAAAGTAGTTGAGAAATATTTGTTGAGCTTTATGTATAGTGCTACTTCTGATATTTTCAGTGAAGAGGTTTTACATTATGAACTGTTTTCTCAAAAAATCCTGTTATTCTTTTTCCCCTGCAATGTATATTTTAATCTACAGTGACTTAATTTTGCAGGATGGAGACTGTGGTCAGAGCCAGGGAGAAGGAAAGGTAGATCCCACAGTAGCCAGTGGCCGTGTTATCAGAGTATTCTCCTGGGACAGAAGAGATTTAAGTTCAATTAATATTTCATGTAACAATTATTATCACCAGGTAGAATAATCTGTCTGAAATACTCAACATATCCTCCCAAAGTAGCTAATAGTCTAGGAGCTTAAGGGCATTCAGCAGTTGTATGGAAGAGTCCAGTTTTGAAAGAAATTAAGCTCTCTCAATCTGTGAAAGCAACATTGATTCACCTGTGTTTTGTCCTCAATTGCCATTTCCTTTTTTTTTGTTGTGATATATGAAGATACCAGTACTTTTCTGTAGGATCTTGGGGATAAAATGTAGGGTTTCTGCATTCTCCTGCATTGCAAGACACTTGATGAACACAGTGAGCTGTTTGGCTAGTGGTCAGCAGGATTAACTTTGGAGAATGTGAAAGTAAGTCCTGGAAGGTGTGGGTGGACACTGGCTGTGGAATCCAGACTCCTTAAATGTGGTCCTTTGATGCTTGGATTTTAGATACGGTCTTGTCAGTAAGTTTCCTTCTAACAAAGCAGAAGGTTATGTTACCAAATCTGTTCTCTACATCGCCTGGGTTCTCCCTTACACTGATATACGTGGGGTTTTATGCATAGTGTAACTTCTTTCCTTCCTGAGTTGGAGGTTTTTTTCCGTCTCTGAAACCTGAGGGTTTCAGTTTGGGTGCTGAAAACATCTATTGACAACTTTCATGCTTGGTATTTGTCACTGAGCAGAGTACTTGGAATAATTACAAATGGATTACATGTGCTGTGGATATTTTGCTGCTTGCTTCATTGAACTATGTTATACATTTGAAGTGTCTGAAACTGAAGATCAGATTGGTAGATAACTGTCTGAAGTGCAAATCTGATAAGATTGAAATAAATGGAAACAGCTGGGAAAACCTTTCCTTTGAACTGGAGTATGTTGAAATTACATTTAAATTAGCTGCATATATTTTTTTTCCTTTGACTCAAGCAGTATGGAAATTTTGTTTCTCCAGAACTAGATGATTGTAATAAATTCTGTGTGAAACCCCAGGATATTGTAAAAGTTGTTTGTTGGAACTTCCCCCCTACTCTGATTTCCTATTGCTTTCTAAATTGTTTGAGAGTTTAGTTGCCTATACTTGCCTGTTGAGTTCCATGGAATTGCTTGGAGAGCACCCTAACATGTTTGAGTAGGAGTTTATTTTACACTCCTATTCTTAAAATCGCTAAGGTTTGGACTTCACTACACTTAAGATCTGCTTGAGATCTGTCTTTTCTCTTAGGTGTAGTTGCTGGCTTCAGGAATATTGTGCTTTTAGTATGGCTTATAGATAGGCCATTTAAAATGTCTGTGTCCATCACTGGCTAAGTTTTAGAAACACTAATTGTGATAGACTCGTGCAAGAAACAATATGCCATGAAGTGAATGGATGTATATTGTCAGTTTGCTTAGTAGTAGAAATCAAAGAAATTTATAACTTTGCTTTTGCCTTAAGCATGAAAATAGGTTGGAATGTATTGAGAATTATTTGCCAATACTGCATGAATAATAAGTGAACTTTTCTTGACTTAGTGATGCAATCAGCACTTGGTAGTTGTATCCTTGCAGGTAGTAGTGTCAGTTGTTAAAATGTGTTTGCTTTATCTCCTTTTGACTTTCCATAATACTTAGTCTAGGAGGATGTTTTAAGGGTTTACTCATTCTCCAGTTTGGAGATTAAATGTGTGATGTGAGACTTTAAGATGAGCAAAAACTAGTGTTTTTTGGTTTAGGCTACACATCTGCTTTCTGGGAAGGAATTGTGGGCTTTGTGGTTTTGAACAAAAATTTAAAAAATACATTTTTATGAAAAAAAGTCAGGATGGGTCCTGTATATTAGACTAAGAAAGTGTGTAGAGAGGTACAAGCAGATAGATGTAGTAAAGCTGTGACATTTTTGTTTGGAGTGATGTGAAGCATTGTTTCTTGTGACAATCCACTTGGAGGACTCAACATGACTGGCAGGCTTTGGGTAGAGAATTGGATAAGAGATAAGGTTAAAAACCACGAAGCAGTTTGCCACACTGGAGTGGAGAGAGATGAACTTTCCTAAGTTGTTCTTATTAAACCAGAATTCTGTTGCAAAAGTGAGGATTTTTCCTCCCTGATTTTCTTTTTTTTTTTAAGTACAGTCTTTAGTGGTTCTAATCATATGAAGAAAAATTCTCCCCTGAGTTAAAAATTATTTGCATTTGGTCAGAAATTCAGGACATGGTGTTGGTGTGAGTTTAATGGAAAACACATCCTCTACAGCTAAAAATATTAGCCCTTAAAGCTGCGTTGCTGAGAATTTGTTTGATTAATGTATATGTTTTTATGTCTAGGGAGGAGAGTGGATTGTCTAATGTAAATGTGAATCTTGGGAGTGGGATAGGGGAACAGGACAGCTTCATTTCCACTAATGTACAGTGCTGCAGATGTTCACAACCAAGGGAACATAATTTAGCTACAGAAGCAAGACTTTTCTGAAGAAAAAAGGCATCCTGTTGCTTCACCAGCACACTAGGACTTAAAAAAACACCACCATTTAAGGTGAGTTTTGTGCAGCGAGAGCACACCCTGTGGCTTGGCAGTCTAGTCAGAAGGATGATACCACGCTGACTTTATAACTAGATCTTTGAACAATATTCTCATGGGTGGTAAATGCAAAACAAAGTAATATCAACTGGCACTTAATTCTGTGAGCTCCCTGCTGGTGGGGCTCTGCACTGAAATGGAACTCTTCCTGACAGGAAGTCAGCCGCGAAGTGTGGAGACCTCTGAAAATAAAGTGTGCTTTAATTTGACACCCTGCTGTTTTACAGCTAGTCTGTTTAATTTGAGACTATGGAAAGAGGGTTAGTGCAGGGGAGGGGTATGAGATTATGGAAAGTTCAGTGAGCAGCAATGCTTGTTGCTGATTTAATACTAATTACAAATATGGGAACTTTTTTGTTCGTGTTAATAAACCAAATAATGTGTTCTCTGTTTCCAAGCAGAACTGCTTGGGGAACTCAGGATCTGGGGAGCTGTGCTATTTACTGGAAGCTCTATCCGGAGAAACTTTGTGTAGTGGTGCTGTTAAATTTATTGTTAACTTGCACTCTTATTTATATGCATCTGTGCTTTTTGCATATCTCTGCAAATGAGAAAAAAACCCCCATTTGTCTCATCAAAGATTGTTACCAATGTACTAATTTTTCCATAAGTATTTTGCTATAATTTAAGTGATAAAAACTCGTAATTCAGATTATGCAGCAATCATGATATTTAGGTGCATGACTTAGGTGTTAGATCCTAGTTCAGAGTCAGTTTGATTCAGAAGAAACAGCTGGATTTTCCAGTGCTCTTTGAATAGTTCTGCGCACATTTATTTCTATTCCTACGTAAAACCAAAATGGTTATATTTTTCTTTTGTAAAATTGGCTTTTTTTTCTTTTGTAAAATTGGTGATGCAGATAAGGATTTGCAGTGAAAGGAGTGGAAAATTATTTATCATGTTTATTGTAGTGACAGATGAGAACAGAGCCCTTTGTTGCAACATGTCATGTATATATTACATTTTAGTGTAAATAAAGACAATAGATGTAGAATGAGGAAGGGAACATAGTATGCAAGTGGAGTGTACTGGGAGAGACATGTTTTTCTGCTATTTTTTTTTTCCTAATTGATTTGGCTTCATTTTCTCTAAATCTTTTAAGAAAAGAGTTGCATTAGGATAGGATTGCCTAAGGGAATATCAAGGGACAGGTTTGGACATCCTGTGTTATGAGTGAAGAGGTGGGATTGGCTTACATACTTGATTTTCCTTCCTTCAAAGGTACAGTGATAGTGGGAATCTTGTTCATTGTGTGCATCCATTCATTGTGAGAGTTTAAATAGAAACCAAGCTACATTTGGTTGAAAAGATAATACAGAATCATGGAATCATAGAAGGTTTGGGTTGGAAGGGTCCTTAAAGATCATTTAAGGGACATATAAAGGGGCCGTATAAATGGGCTTATGGTTCCAAAACTGGTGTTCACCATGTGGAGTATTTCTTTATTAGTTAAATTTATTTATTTGAAGCTAAGAACATTGAGCAGGAAGGTTGCTGCTATTTAGTGGTGATGATAGATGTTGCTATTAGTGGGACCAGTCCAGCACTACTGGTGCAACGGTGCAGCACCGAGTAGGCTGGGACTTTCTTGTTCTTATAATTTTTAGTCTACCTTAAAGTCTCCTTCCTGTTCAGTGGTTTTGCAGAATCTCAAATTACAGTCCCAGTTAAACAAAAAAACACTGGAATCAAGGGTTAGATGTGTTATGCTCCTGCTATTCCTCGATTTGTTTCCTTTGTTCATGAAGATTATGCTGGCACTGCAACTTAATTATTTGGCTCTCTTCCCTTTGTTCATCTTATGTTGTCGCTTTTCCTCACGTCTGTTTTTCTGACTCATCTCCTTTGGCTTAAGAGTTTTGTGCTTCACATTGCTGCTTATTTACAGAACTGCTTGGTACTTTGATTTCTCAATTAATTTTTAAGATTCCTGTTCCTATTCTTTCTGAAGCTAATCTTTCATCTTGGCATTGGAAATAGCCGATGGTTAAAGAACCTGGAGAGGAAACTGCAGTGGAGAAGGTTTGCTGCTAGATGAACTCAAACCTGACCCCTAATTTTGTTTCATGAGGCGTCATGGCAACAGCCTGCTAGTGGGAGAGAGAAAGGGAGAAGCTGCCCAGGGAAATTGCTTCCTCCATCAGAAACTGGGGACCTGAAGGCAGTGATCCACTCATTCAGTTTTTTCCCCAGTTTTTCATGCTTCTTTGAAACTAGATACGAAAATGAAGTTTATGGGTTTTGATCAGGGATATGCAGCTTTTATGCTGTGATAATTATTACTGATACGATTTTATTTATGCAGTCAGTGATATTTTCATAATTTTATATGAATTTTGGATTAAATTGAAGTTTTCTTTCATTGCTCTTTTAAGAATATTTGGTGTCACCATAAATTATGGCAACTGCAACCTATTTTGAGATTTTTTGACTTTGTGTAATTGTTAAATATTGTATGCGCTGTAACATTTTATGTAGTATATCTTCCGTAACGCTGTATTTTTTTAGGATAGATGTGTGTCCTTTATAGAAAAGGCTACCAGTGTCACTTTGAGAGTAATCTCATTGCATAAAAGGCATTGTCTGACAAGCTGACAGTTTTTTCTGTGGTATTTTTACTGAAGAATCTAGTACTTAAGTATGTAACTCCAGCTCTACATGTGTGTAATTTATTTTCAGAATCTATAAAAGCTTACTGTGACTTGAACTCTAACTTTTAAGTATTGAAATTAAACTCTCATTATAGTTTTAGGCATTTACCACTAACAACATAATACTAGTTTATAGGAGGCTCTGTTTACACGGAATAACCCACATGGTTAAACAGCAGGGGAGTCTTCTGCTTTTAGTTAAAAACCTGCTGTTTCTGTATGGCTTATTTACTACTTCTTTAATTCTTAATGTAGTGTGCTGTGGAATTGAGCATGCAAAAGTCAGCAAAGAGTTCTGTTTTCTGCATCTAAGGTTATTACTTGCTGTACAATAATAAAGGCACTATTTTATTGGGTTAGTTGTAATTAACTTCAGCACTAGGCATTGATATAAATCATTCCTAATCTGTTTTCTTTACATTTTCGTTCTTTTAAACTAGTTTAACGTAGCTTCTTTCTGTCGTCCTTTTACATGAGGACTAGGGTTGTAATTGCTTTTTTGTATTAGGCTGTCGGAAGCTAATGTGTGTGTTGGTCCAAGAATTGATTAAGGAACACTAATGAATTTCATACAGCACTTTTAAAAGTAATTGTAATAAATGCTCTGTAGCGGTGATCTGTTATAACACTAGAATTCAATACAATGTAGTCATGCTGTGCAGCTGGGAAAATATTTCAGAATAAGAAACTTTGATTCGGTTTCATAGTTAAAATAGCAAAGAATTTTGTGGTTATGAATAAAAAAAACCAGTCATGTTCCAAGTTTTCCCCAGAGTATATTTTATGAAAGTAGCTATCGTTACTATAATCTTTGTTTGTGTGTTTGATAAAACAGAGCAAAAAATGCTGAAACAGTTTTAGTTTTCATTTTTTTTCATTCTTTTTCTGCTCAGTCTTAGTGTTTGATACCAAGTGGTTCCTGTGCCATTCTGATTTATCAATACACAAGTACTGCAGCATATTCAGTTGTTCCTCAGCAGCACAGGTTTGAAACAAGAATGTTGTTTGATCTATTCAGTCAGTTTTGCAACACTGAACATGTTTGTTTCTTGAATTTCTTCTTTTTTCCAGGGGTAGATAATCACACATGCACAATCTCAGCCCACCTTTATGTATGATCCATTAGTTTGATATGAATGTGTTTGGGATATTTTCCCACATCAATGGGTGTGGTGTTATACCTTCACTTGAGAAACTATCTCATCTAGTTAATTTTTACACAACTTTCTCCTGGAAGACTCATTAAAATTTTCAATACAAAGACTTCAGTTGTACACTGTCACTGGTGGATTTTTTGACAAAAAGCAATGTCTTTTTTAATGGAATGCCAGCAGTAAATACTTTTTATTATAACTGGGTGTGTTTGATAGTTTTAGAAGTCTTATAAAAATAATTAGCTCTTTTATATAGTTCTAATGGCAGCCTTGCAAGTTTCCCCTGGAGCAGTCTCTAATGAACAGGCCTTGATTTTTCCAGTTGGGCTTTTAGATTCCCAGAGGACTTGACTTCAGACCTTGAAGGGCAGCAGCTGCCATTTGTCTTGAGCTCGGAGTTGCCAAACAGACAGGCCATGTACTAATAGGACACATTTGTACAGCCGGGGTATGTGGGACCCCGATAGAGCCCTAATGATGATCATCTGTTGAGAGCTTGTAGCTGGCCAGGGTTAGAGTAACTTTTATCACCCTTACTGAAATCAAAACCTTTGTATTGATTAGTGAGATAGCTTGGCTTGTTGCATAGATGCAATGTTAAAGCTTTCATAGAGAAGCCTTTGTTTAAATTTCAGTAAATCCAAGCCTGTTCGATAAGGTTTTTTGTGTGACAAGAGGTTCTGGATTTTTAGGATAATAGTAAATATTACTGGAAGTTCTCACTTTGTTTCAGGATTCAGCAACAGTTGTGATGTTCTGTAGAAAAAGGGCCATGAAAATATTTATTGAAATTATTTTTTTTCTCAGTCAGTTTCTGATAGTTCTTTCATTATTTGTTTATGGTTTTTAAATTTTATGTGAGCATACAGGTATGTCTGTATATATACTGGATAACTATCTCAAATGTGTTTTCATGTTATTTTTATATTAATTTGTGTCCGGTCTTTGCAAAATGTTTCTCTTTTGTAAGTACTTGACATGTGCTAATTCAGATATTACGCTGCTGCATGGTTTCTAGATATGATTTCCCATAACTCTGTGTTGCTTTTAATTTTTTTCAATGGAGTTTTGTAGATTAAAATAACTGAAGCATGCTTCAGCCTTTAAAAGTAATTTATGTTTGCAGAGATTCTGCTTAACATGCAGTCTAACTTTTTTTAATTGTGAAGAGTCCAGCTGAGATATAATCTACTTTTCACTATATGTTCTTTATTGCTGAGTTCATTCAAGCCTGTAGTGGATGTGGTGCTGAGAGAGTGCTGACACCAAGTGCAAACACTGCTGAAAAGTTCTTGATAGTTTACTTTAGGCACTTAAAGATTAGTGTATCTCTCTATGAACAAGTTTTTCATGCAGATTTGACCTTTACGCTAGGATATAATATGTCTCTTAGTTGTATGTTAACACATTTTCCCACCCTGTTCCTTAGTGCTCCATTCATAGTTGTCAGTACCGAAGTCATCCTTCTCCTTTGTTTCATAACCAAAATAAATTATCAAAACTCCACCAGCTTTATGGGAAGGATGGATTAATGAAGAATTTTTTTCTCTTTTTTGCATGCTGATGAGTGCGTGTTTCAACTGCTAGATATAATCCTTAATTGTAGAATATGTTAAACTGTTTAGAAGGGTGTTTTTTTAAGTTTCTGGGAAAAATGAATTATTAAGGAGCATGCGTGTGTGTGTGTGTATGTGTGTGTATGTACGAATAAGAGCAGCAGAACAGTTTGCTACAGTTGGAAATAGAGCAGTTTTCATCTATTGGAAATGTTTTAAATACTCTGTTCAAGATTCATGGTTAATTGCTTAGCCATCAGAGCAGTTGATGGGTTGCTCTTGCAAATGTTTGCATATACCTTGAAGAACGTAGGTTTTGGGGTATTCATAGAATTGTAGAATGGTTTGAGTTGCAATGGACCTTAAAGAACGTCTAGGTCCAACACCCCTGCCATAGTTGTTTGAAATATGATTACTTTACTTTACCAGGAGTGTACAGGTGAGGAGCAGTATGTCCATTTGCTGCCCTACAGGCAAACACTTCAAATTACAAACCAACAAAAATGGTTATCAACAAAATTTTCTTGGCGTTTGTTTGAGTGATTACAGTTTAGGAATGGCTATATTGGGCTAGATATATATAGCTTTGCTTCTTGTCCTGTCTCCGACTGTAGACAAAAGAGAGCAAAGAGATGCTCCAAAAGAACAAAATGGGGCTAGTAAGTGTGATACTCTTCCACTCTGCAGCTACTTTTTGCTCAGGGTATTTTCTGAATTGGATGCAGTTTCTGTGTATTTAGCCAATATTAATGTATTTATTTTCTTGATATGTACTTGTTTGGTCTCCTCTTGATCCTCTTGAGCTTTTAATCACCATGACATGCTTTCGGTGATCGATTCTTTACACACTGTGTAAAGAACCACCTGCATTCTTTGTTTTGAAGCTGGCTTCTGCTATATCTGCTGCTTGTAGAAAAGGCTTTTTGAGTAAATTAGAGGTTCCTGAAGTATTTGATCTGAACGAGGATACTCAGAATGGATAGGAAGCCAACAACAAATGAAAAAAAATGACTGATCAATAGAGGTGACACTGAAAAAATCAAGTTCAAGGCAGAAATTTTTAAAGAACTTCACTTATCTGATCATGCCATGTGATTAGAGATACACCTTGTTTTTAAGAAAGGAAATATGAGTAGTGTAAAAGACTTTTACATCTGCATCTGAAGACTGGGATAGCTACACATATACATGTAGGTGCAATGACATAAAATGGGATGTATAAGCACTAAAGACTGTTTGCTACTCTAATCTTGCCACTGGCTATGGTCTAATGCTTGCCATTAGTATTTTGTATGGTGGTATTTTGGTGGCATTTTGTATGTTTTGATCTTTGGTTATGGTCTAATGCACGTTGTTGGTCTTTGTATTTCCTAGGAAAAAAGTAAATGTAGTAATTTATGAGTTTTATTAGAGCGTTTGGTGCTGTCATACAACTGATCATTAGTTAGGGTTAATTAAAAAACCCCACTGTAAAATAGATTAAGTAACCCCAACATTACTCAAATGGGACAACAGGTCACGATATCAACCTTGAGGGAGATTATTAGTTTCTGAAAGGAGGGGTTTAAGACCACTACTGTTTAATGTTTTTGTTTAATGACCCTTGTACACTCAGTAAGAATGTGCTAATGAAACTTGTTGATGATGTAAAATTAAAGCTATGGATGACTGGGATATAATTTTGCCCACTGCAGAATTGTGCTGTATAGAAAGGAAATGTAATACGTTATTCCATACAAAATTGTAATTCAGATGAGGTTTAATGCACCATTTCAGGAAAGGTTTTAGTCCTTGCCTGTAGTACTTATGGATATGTTTATAGTTCTCTTAGGAAATAGGTGAAACAATAGTGAGTTAGGAAATTTCCTTATCATAGTATTTGAATAAAATGTGATTTCTAATTTATCTCCTTACGATAGTGATTTTTCACTGGAGCTCTTTGTGATGGTATCTAGTGCTTCTTGGTTTTGCCCCTGCTTCACTGTTGAGTGTACAGTGACCAAAAGCATTAAAAGTAGATGATGTCTCTCGGTCACTAAACATTTACAGCCACAGGAAATGATGGTCAATTACCTACAGCTTAGAACAGGTATGAAATTATTGACTCCGTTGATCTTCCCTTACAGCCCTTCCTCAGAAAAGTGCTGAAATCTGTTTTGTAGTTACTTAGTTGCATTAGTGGTTGAGTTTGAAGCTTTTAACATGTTTTTTCCCTAATACCTTTGGGAGATGGATAACTAAGATGTTGATATAATAATGCAATATGTATACTGAGTGTAATTGTTTGAGAGTGAACATATACTGTGGGGAAATATTGAATGGATCATGAAAGATGAAGACCATTAGTCTTTTCTTTCAACTATTAAAATAAGCTTTAGGGTGTGTTCAGCTGTGATTTATGAAATTGTTTAGACTAACACCTTCTTTGATGATGTCTGATGTAGAGAAAAATGCTGAAAAGTATCATGATAAATGCACTTTCTTTTCAATTTTGGCAGCCTCCATCTTCACCAATTAAATTTTCAAGTATTGTTGTGAGCTCTTTAGAGAGCAGAACAACAGATGGACAGTGTCACAAGTGGAAAAAATTATTTTGCTTTTCTTGAGTTTTCTCACACTTAAGCTAACAGAATAGTTTCAGTTATCATCATATAAAGCTAAATATTTAGAACCTGATACTACATTAAAAAATCTCTTAGAAGGATTATTTGCATATGCTATTTTGTTTAGAATATTAGAAACTAAAAGGCTTTTTTTGTTTTCCACTAGAATACATTTATAGTTCATGATGAATAATACATCACAAGTTCCAATTACTCTGCTGTTAATTCTGACTCCTTGAAAATTGTAATACAGTGTTGTAGCTTAAACATGATGAGCGTGATAAGCATGTGTCAGGCCTGGAAAAACGGATTGAGAAATCAGAGTTGTGATTTCTCCCCTGCATTTGAAATTTGGAAATGCTGGGGGTTTNTTTTTTTTGTTTTTTTTTTTTTTTTTTTTTTTTTTTTTGGTGGGGGCAGAGGGGAAGGATTTAAGTTGTAAATAACAACACTGTTTTAGTGCGTGTCTGATCAAACTTTTGTCTCACTGACTGAGAGGCAATTCTGCAACACTGGGCAGCAAAAAACACACTCTGACACTGTGTATTAAAAACCTCCTAGATTCAGAAATCTGAAATTTGTTTAAGACATATTTGCTTTTTTGAACTTTTTGCCTGCCTTGGAGCTGATGAGATTTTTTGAAAATAACCACAGTGGTAGAAGCACTGATGTGGATAATCATTAGGATTCTTACTTCATAGAACAAAGAGTAAAAAATCAAGGAAATTGATGTGGAAAAGCACATGAAGCTTAACTATCTGTCTGCTGCAGAATCAGTCTATTGTATTAGATTAGAAGAGTTGAAGAGTTTAAATCAAGAGCTGTATTTGTCTTGTTCTATCAAATTGTCTCTACATTTTCCCCAAAAGATAAGGTGCGCACATTTCCTACTCTAATTTTTAACTAGGTTAACTTGTTCCTATGCGGTCTAGGATTAAAAAATCTACTCTGTGTGTTTGTTAACTAATTTTGGTTTTTTCTCATCTTTCCAATGAGGGTAACAAGCCCCAGTGATAGGTCGTCTGAGTTGGTTGCTTTCACCTGTGTCTCTTCTGGGGGCCAGGCAAAACCCACCTGCATGTTTAAGAGGTGTAGAATTTTGCTTAATTCAAGGTTCAGCTGGATTTAAGGAATGTGCAGTGCATGTTTGTCTGCCATTAGCATAATTTCAGTGTATTAAAAATGTTAAATTTTTTTATAACATTGTGTATTAATGATGCAATATTTGGGTTGTGAACACTTTTTTTTTAATGAGTGGAGATGATTGTGATGCTGAAGTGAGGATTATTATTGGGAAATATGCCCTACTAGACTTTAAGCTACAAGAGAAATTTGTATTTCAGGAATGAGCCTTGCCATAATGTGAAACACTTTCTAGCATTATCATGGTTCAGTAAGGCAAGAAGCATCAGTGAACCAGAGCAAGTTCAGGATTATTACATGACATGGCAAAAGAAAATGATGGAATCCTTTGTGGGATGTTTTTGGATTTTCTTCTCCCCTTAATATGACCTTAAGTAAATGGTGCTTCCATGTTCCTTCATGCTTCCTCATCAGCAAACAATTAATGCTTTGTGTGTTTGTTGATGGTGGTGTCAGTTACTAAAACTGAAAAGAAAGTGTATGATTTTGTCTCTGAAAATACCTCTTCTGAGTTTTGTTTCTATACAACTAGTTTTCTCTTCTTTTTTGTCTTTCCCCAGGAGTGGCAAAACTCTATACAGAAGAATGCTGGCCTTGCCTTTATTGAGCTTGTCAATGAAGGAAGGTAAGTCACAATATCTGATAGCACCTCTGCCTTAGCCTTCAGCAAGTTGTGTGCCTTGAAACTTTTTAAAAATAATTTTTCCTCTTCCTTTTTGTATAATTTTTTTCGAGTTTTACAAGCATGGTTTCATGTTCTTTAGTACTTTGGTTCAGTTCTACTTCTGAATATGAGATTTTGCAGAATCTTAATGGTCCTCAGTTTCATTAAATACTTTGCTTATCTGTGTGTCATGGATTTTCTTTCTTCCTGTCCTTGTGTACTGGTTAATGTTGAAACTATAATTTGTATTCAGCTAATCTCTTGAGAAAGGGAATTGATATTTGAAAGACATTACTGCTAGGAGTTGTAAGATAAGCCTCTGTCTCAAAAATTAGATTCCAGTTTGCTCATTTATTTCTGATCTATCTCATAAAGTAGAAAGGAAGCGAGTCCCTCTAAGGAAAAAAAACCCCTCTTAATATTACCAATTAGTTTAATGTTCTGTCCATAACTTTATATGTATATTATTGGAACGTAAAGAAAATGACAGAGCAGGTGATGAGGCCATGCTCTTTGACTTGTAGTCAGTGTTCAGAACCATCAATATTTTCTTCATTACGAATTACTTGTTGAGGCAGACTAAGAGCAATATTTACTTTTTTTCTAAAGGATTTTTTTAAAGATGTCTTAATGAGTTAGCTAAGGTGTATTATAAGAAATGCCAGTTATTTAAGACTGAGTTCTGTTACGGAATAACTTCAGCTAATAAGAATCCAAATAGAAAATAAATGTTACGTGATTAGGACAGCTACTGAACTAAAACTGGAATCGTTTATCAAATAAATTAATATGCTATATAAATATCTTTTTATCATTGCAGGAATGGGGAAAATGGCTAAATGAGATTTTTTTCTTTCTTAAGATGTAGATGTTCTCAAGATACATAAAAATAATGGCCATTTTAATGGGTTTTAACAGTTGCATTTCAGTTTATGATAGGGGAAACACCATTCTGAGGCAGAAAAAACATTTTGCTACTAGTCTTGATCCCAAGGGCCAAGGTAAAGTAACAAGGGTGTTCAGTTACAGTGTTAAGATCTAGCCTATAGTTGTTTCCTATTATGTGAGGCTGACCTGTCTTGACCTTACTTACAAAATGCCTGCTATAAATTTGGCCCTTGATTAATGTTTTATTAGCATAGATAACATAGAGATCCCACACACATGTAAAGCACAATGTAAGGTTCCTCTGTGTAAGATGATTATCATGGACAAATCAGTTGCTGAGACGGAGCTGTACATGGCAGGCATCCAGTAGCTATTCAGCTCGTCCAGGTCAAGCTTTCTATCAGTAAACTGTTTGGAATTGACTATTTTCTCCTCAGAACCTGCAGTGCCCATCACAGACAGATGGAATCACTCCCCCACCTCCATAAACAACATCAATAACTTAGAGTCTAGCCTGAGCAGAGTGGTTGTCTCAGGGACAAATGATCCCTTGAAGACTGGAAAGTGTGGTTTTGGTTAGCAGAAAATGTCTGTGTAATTGTTACTTCATTTCATTTCTGACTTGTAGCAGAGTTGGGGTTTTTTTTAGTTTTTTTTTTTTTTTTTTAAGTGGGAGCATAACATTCATTATGGTGAAGAGGAGAGGGGATTAATTTCTTAAAAATGGCTCCTTTTATCTGTCTCCATTTTCCTCCATTGCTGTTTATAGGAGCCTTTATAGTTACTGCTGAATCAGTCATTGCAGTGCTTTGTGGCTTTTCAGCATTCACTAAAATGAAACTATTATCCCTCAAATGACAGGAACCATATTCCAGAACTACTCTTTCCTTCTCTTTATGCAGTTTGCACACTGTTTTTCTTGCACATATGCTAACACTTGGACTAAAACATATCAGACCTTGTATTTTATTCTACTTGCTATGTTTTGTGTATTTTTGCCATAGCATTATAATCTCAGAAACTCCAAAAGTTGAAGTCTTTTAACTAAAACTTAAGAAAATATTTGAATGATACTGATTTAGACTTTAGCTGCATAATTGTATAATAAAAGCTGAATTTTACGTTGTTTCTACAAGTGCACAAGGAAAGAAGACAAGGTACTTGTAGAAAGGACAGAACGGGTTCAGCATGTAAGGAAGGATGTCTGTAGGGCACCATGACATGAAAGTTAGAATAAATAAAATTAAAGACTGGAAGAACTGCCTAGAATTTGTGGAATCACAGAATTGCTATTGTCTGCTGCCTTGGTGGGGGGAATTTGGTCATCCTGTGTAAACCAGAGTTTAATTCCCAGTATTTATTGCTAATTTTTTTTGACTAACAATGCCTTAGGATATTCCAGCTTGAGGTGTGTTCTACTGATTTTGTTTATTGGGCAAATAAGATGACTAAAAACTCTTTCTGGAAGAGGTCTAGAAGGGGAGATGTAAATCTTGTCTTATACTTGCTTTCAAATGTATTCTTTGCTTTTATGTGAAAGGTATGAATGTACCTCTCTCTCTCACAGCGGTTGGAAGTTTTATGTTTAGGCTTGCCATGTTTTGGCTAGGATTCCCTTGACAGAAATATGTGCAGAAAGTTTGCCTCTGGGACTCGTAAGATCTGCAGTGTGTGTGCTGCATTCAGAATGTGTTGGTCTGAATTTCCTCATGTTCACAAGTAACTAATGTGTTCCACAGAAGAGTTGCTCCCTGCCTTTCCAGGTAGATCACGCCCACTTCATGTGTAGAGCAGAACTGAGTAGTTTGTGCCCAGTGAAATCTTGAATTTTGAACTGAAAGAAAATCTCTAACCAGGAGGGTAGTATGTGGAAATACAGAACTGTAAACCTGCCTAAAACTGAAATATACAGCTGAAGTCTTGTCCAGGTTACAAACAGTAAAAAGAAAAAAACCTGCATAGAAAACCAGGAAGCTGCAGAATGTAAGTGAAAAGGTAAAGGAACAGGCATTGAAGAATAACCTCTTTCTGTGCAGGAAAAGACACATCGGTTTCAGTACATTGCTATGTTTAACATTAATCTGGTTTTAATAAAAAGTAGTAAGTATTGTTCTCTGTTATTGTAGTGTCTGGGAACACTATTAATGCTCTTTGAAACCTTGTTAAAAAGGTGCCTGTACCCACAGCTCCTCCACGTACTGAGCCATCTGTGCAGCAGAAGGATAGGTTGTGAAATGTTTTCCTTAGCCTGCTGAACTTCTGTCAGTCTGGATTTCATTCTTAGTGCTTGCCTTTCACCTTTGGGTCCTCCCTTTAGGGAGAGTCTGTTTTGGAGCCTGGACCTGAGAACTTACTGGTGAGGGAATTTGTTCACCAGAACCATCCTTTAGGTGGGATCTAGTTCACTGCCATGGCCAGCCCTCTCCTTTGGAGACTTCTGAGGTGCCCAGACTGATTGCTTTTTTTGCACCCTGGAACTAATTATGTTTCCTCCTTATGCACAGGATGGTGGAGCTATTATTTATGAACTTAAACAAGCACAGCTTTGTTTTATTTCCTTGCATGTACAAATGCCTCTTTTGCTAGAGCCTTATTTCCTGTTCTTGACTAGTTAGCGAGCAGCTCCTGTGCTCTGTGAAGGTTAAAACTCTCTGCTGTCGCTGTGATTCATTAGCACACTTTAGTGTGAAGCATCTCTTATGCTGGACCTTGTTTTCTGTATCAGTCAGGGTACTAACAAACGTACTCGAGCTCGAGACCAGGCATGACAGTTATTATCCCCTTTGGGGTGATAATGGGTTTGGCATGGCAGGGGTTGAGGGATCAGTCTCCTAAGCATGCTGCAGCAATTATTCTTTCCAATTTTCAGTTGAAGAGGCTCTTGAAGATGCTTGATTTTAATTTTCTCAAGCACAGTTTTCTTGGCCATCTGAAGAATTATAGAAGAGTGTTCTGTGCTTACATTTTTTTATACTTGTAAATGAATATTTACACAGCGGTTGCTTTAAAAAAATGTCACAAAATGTTTGGTTGAAAGACAACCTCATTAAGCTATCAGAATCCATGTATAATTTCCTCTCCTTTGCCTTTGCCCTTTCAAATCCTTATCCAAACCAGGCAACCCAGAACATAAGGATTCACAAGTGTATCCATGTTTCCTTTTCTGTGGCTTTTTTTTTATTGCAACGTTCTCTGATGTCTAATGAGGAATGAAATCTAATCAAAATTCTCCCCTCCATAGAACATTTTCTAATATGTCTTTCAGTATAGTTGAAAACAGCGCTTTTTTTTTTCTTTTCCCAAAGGAAATTTGCAAGGGATTTTGTGCTCACTTGTATTTAAAATTACTATTTTTGAGACACTGTAGCCTTCTGTTAAAAATATTTGTTGGAATGATACAATTAATTCAAAAATTACTGGGAGAAGAAGGAAGGCAAACAGAATGCAAATTTGACATCCTTAGCAAGAAAAATTCCATCAACCAACTGAAAAAAAGTCCCAAACCTCTCCAGAAACAACCAAATGCAACTGGGATTATTCTCTCAGTATGTAACATCTAATAGTATAAAAGCTGGAATGCTGTAATCATCTACATTTCTGTAACTGAGGGCATTTTTTAAAAGCTGTACTAACAAAATTTAAACATATGTCACCTGCTGTTCCTTGTCTTAAATTGTACGTATTGCTCTTGACTGATCATGGATGCAAATATTTTTAATATTGAAATACTTGGCAATCAAGCTGGCTGGCCAATTACTTGGATGCTTTCCGAATGGAAAATAGGGGACAGATGTAGCTGCCCCATTCAATTGTCTCTCGCTTGCAGCGCTGCGGTCACTCTCAAGGAATGAATGTTGGAGGGTTGTGTTGCCATAGGAGCAACTGCTGTGATGGAAAATAGTTAGAAAAATATGGCTATTAATGAAAAAATGGATGATAACTGACAGACTTTGTGCATAATTGACCAAAAAAGGCTCCGGAGAAAAATGATAAATGCAGTCAGGTCCAAAGTAGAATTGATTACTGCCAGTCTGCTCCCCTTGCTGCAGCCTCCTTGTCCTGAGATTCTGATAACATAGAACCTGCACTTCAGTCTTGTTTTGTAAGAGAAAAGAAGTGTTGTCCACATTTCCTTGCTTTTTGATTTTTAGCAACCCTTTGTGTTTAAGTGGTACATTTTGTAAAAGAGGTTTTTGGTGATTTCTTTTCCGAGTTTTGATGTTATTGTTTTGGTTTGTTAAAAAATAAAGAAAAAGCAGCTTTGTTCATGTGTGAATTTGAAAACATAAGATCATTAGGCTAGACTTTAAACAACGTTTTAAATGTGCTGAAAATTAGAAATTGTAGCCTGGGTGCATTTCAGAGGTGGATAAGTTGACTTGAGTGGAGTTCTTGATGCTACCTATTTTTTTGTGTGTGCATGTGTGTGCACTAAGGTATACTGAGATGTACACAACCATTTTTAAAACAGTTATGTTATTTCACTGAGTTTCGAAGGGTATGTACGTGACAAAGGTAGGGTTTGCTTGTGAGAATACATAATGAATTTGCTGGGTCTATGAAAAAGGAAATTCATAAACCACTTTTGAGCACGTGGGAGTTCTGAAATGTTTTTTTTATGTAGAAAGTTTTTAGTAGCATCTGCTTTTAAAGAAATAAATTAGTGCAAGAGTAACAAGAAGGTATCTGTGCTGTATTGTGTGTGTACACATGTATTGTACTATTGCCATCTGATGGGACATTTTCAAAAATCATCTCTCATAGCACTGTGCAGTGGCTCTGGAATGTGAACACAACCATTTTCAATGGGCTCTGACTTGTCCTAAGAGGCTTTCCTAGATAGAAAAGATTGGATTGATGCGTCCCCCCCTCAGCTGCCTTTTTGAAGTTCTGTTTCATTTAATGCTAGTGCATGTCCTAGTCAGCATTTTGGTGAGTCTGCACAGTTTTGGGGCTTTGTTGTTTGTTTGTTTGTTTTTTTTCCCTCTCCTATTTTAAGGCAATAAATGTGTTCAAATTTCAGTCTTTAAGACTTTATGGACTAACTATATTTTTTGAGAATTCAGTAGAGCATCTGTAAAGTATCTGTGTTCCACAAAGCAATTGTACAACATCCTTGCAATAGTAATTCTACCACTTAGCACATTGAGCAGTCAGATCCCATAAAAGTCCATGTGTATCCATGTAGAACATACCTCCTTTTGAAGTCAGAGAATCTCTTACATGCCAGGTTTATGAGGAGGGAATGCAAGTAGGAGAGCTTACCTTGCTTGGCTGTCTCAGAGCTCTCTGTTGGGGAGCACTTGGAAGAGTCTCTCCCTGCAGTACTTTCTGATAGATTTATGCCTAAACAGCTGTTGTCAGTGTCACCTACAAAGCTTTTTTCATACTTTGACTAAAACTGGTAATTGTTGGACATCAGTATTACTAACCCAGAATTTGTCAATCTCTGACTCGCTTTTGCTTGCACATAGTTTTCTGTTAATTTTTTTGCCTCTTGTGCCTCCTAGTTTTTGCTTGTTGTAATGAGAAGCTTGGCTTTTTTACTTGCTCATCTAGGCATTCAGCAGCCAGAAATCAGAGGAAGACTTTTAGTTCTGTATCTCATGGTTTTCTCTTCCAGCATAACAATGAAAATCAGTCTGTCTCATGTATTTGGCTGGATCTCCTCCACTTGGTGGTTTAGCACTTCATTCCTGACCCAGTGAAGTATGCAAGTATATATTTAACTTCCAGCATGGAATCCATCCCCTTGCTTGTTTTCACTAGGCTGCTCATCTTTTCAAAGTTAAGCACATGTTTTAAAATATTTCAGTCTGGAAAAAAAGTGCTTGGGAAGAAAAGTCTGTCTCTGGCCTTGAATCTGGTGTGCACTGCAAGCAGAAGAGTAACCCTGGTATCCAGAGTCTTTGCATTCATAGATAATCATGTCTAACTTCTACAGAACATGTCCAGCCACACTCCATCCACATTCTTCTTATGTTAAGATCAGAAAAAAAAAGATCTTAATTCAGTAGCATGTCATAAATAAAAACAAATGAGGAGAGAATCTATCAGGAAGGTGGAGTGTGAATCAGCACATTCAACAGTATTTTGGTGTTTAATAATAATGAAAAAATTCAGCAGATATGTGAGAAGGCAAGCATGGTCTGTGGGTCTTCATGTAGAGATTATGAAGCATCAGCAAGAAGGAAATTATTAGACTTGAGATTATCTTTAAGCTTCTTGGATGTGCATACTTTGAAAAAGACAAAAAATTCAATCTGTGTACTCAAAGAAAGGAAAAGCTGTCCTTTTGCTGTAAAAAATAAGTCTTTAATGTGTTTTAGATAAAATTTTTATTTAACCAAAAAAGTGCTAGTGTAATCTAGTTGCTGGGGAAAAAAATCAAGATAAAAGCAGACAAATAGTTATGGTTAGGGAATTTTTATTTGTGTTTTTTTTTTTTTTTTTCCCTTTGAATTGTTTGTTATGAGGAAGTTAATCCAAGCATATGAAGTGTTTGGAAAAGGTTGAACTGAAAAGAAAGATTAAAATACAAAGTTCTTGAATGTAAAAAAAAAAAAAAAAATCATGTCTCAGTTTTATCTGCCTACCTGGCCTACCCCTGTGTGGAATATCATACGGAAAGTGAGGAAAGTGTGTGGGATTAAGAAGGAGAGGTGGGGGTGACAGAAGAGACAACTGATCCATAGGAGACAAAGCTCTTCCTGATACTTGAAGTATGTTTGTTTTCAGTAGGTACACTTCTGGTCTGTTTGGACAATGTTGTTCCTGTGAGGGAATGTAGTTCTTTGCTTTGTTTGGAACACATCCATCATCTCTGGAGATGCATAGTGAGTGCTGTGCTGCAAACTGGTTGTGTTTGGTAGATAAAAAGGAAAAGCATGTTGTAAAGTGTTAAAACTATTATATAGGGTGATTTCTTAAACAGATGAAAGAAAAGTGGGACTAACAGAGTATAATTGGTGTTAGATTAAAAGTAGACCTTCTAGAGGACAGCTGGTGTTTTTCAAAGTCTGATCAAGCTAGCAGAAGATATTGGTATTGACAAACTCCAGGAAAATAATGGAATACTGTCCAACTGTGTTACATGCAAGTTGTAATACACGATATCGTAGTACATGAGCATTTATGATCTCCTTAATTTTTTTAACTGTTCTTAGTTCAATAAAAAAAGTTTATTTAAATGCTTCTGTGTCAGATTTGAATGTGCTACTGGAGATCGTGGAGAAAGAGTCAAACATTTGGAGTCTGCCAAGACTCTGCAATTGGTTATACAAAATTTCATGTTGCTGGTTTGTCACTAATTAATGCAGATAAATTGGCAGAATTATATGTTTGTTGCTCAACAGCCACATCTATTCTAACAGTGACTTAAAATAGAAAAAAAATAAAAACAATTGTAATGTGGTTTTAAACGAGTGGCTTTTGTACAAGCCTCCCCAAACAGAAGGTGAAGTCACATCTCAAATAGTGAATTGTGCATATTTCTTATTTCTAGACTTCATCCGTGGGGAGACAGTAATCCACCAACTTGGCTGGTTCATGAGCTCATGGCCTCACGTGGCTGCTGTGCTGCAGTCTTCCGAGCCTTGTAATGAGAGGGGCAGTGAACAAAGAGCTTCAGGTGTTGTTCTGCCTCTGGGTTTCTTCTCATGTGAGCAGGCATGTGGCCTGCAAGTCTCCTGCAAGGGTGGAATTCTGAATAGCATAGGAAAAGAGACAGCAGAGCATCACCCTTTCAAACACACAGTTAGAGACAGGTGGAGCCTTATTTCAGATAAATAAGTTATTGGGGTTAAAATTAACATTGGATGCATTAGAAGACATCCTGCATAATAAATGCTGTGGTTGTAAAGAAAGCCTCTCAGTAGACTCTGAACTTGTTGAAATGTACTTTAGGTTGTATGTGCAAGGCAAGCAAGTAACTTTGTGTTCTGCTGCTCTTTTTTTCTACAACTGGAAGCCTTATTAAAAAAAAAGGGTTTAATAACAGATATTTTAAAGAATTAATCAGTAGAGCATGTAATGGATTTATCTGGTGTATCTTTGAGTGATCCTTTGGAAATGTGCACCTTCTAAAGCAGTGTGGCTCCTGTATAGCCAGTTTTAACTTTATGAATCCCAATGTAACTAATTAAAAAGGAAATGTTTTTAGTAACAATATGTGAACTCAGAGAATAATTGGGTTGTAATTCAATCTGTCAGCTCTGCTGCCATTCATAAACTCAGGGTTTATGAAGGCCTCAGAAATCTCAGTTTGAATTACAGCTTTATTCTGTACATAACCTGGAACAATGTATATCTTAGCATTTCATTTGTGAGACTGAGAATGTTTTATAATCCTGAAAATATTACTTAAATGTATACTTACCGAAAAATTTCAATCTTGCATTTGGAGGAAAAACTATATTGCACTGCATTTTTTTATTTAGATTTTACCTCAGTTATGTTGGAGCTTTAACTGTGGATGTTTATATGAATAAACTGCTTACTTTATATTGTGGGGTATGTGAAAGATTTTTTTTACATGTCTCTATTTCAGGTAAAACAAGTGACTGTCTGGAGTGTTTACATTTTGTTTAATATTTACTTCGGTTTACTATAGAGATACAATTTTACTAGTTGCCGGAGTGTTACCCTCCAACCTTATTTATGCTGTTTCCTTAACACAATAAAGACAGTCATGAGAGCCCAACACATTTGCATATCTATGCTGTATTTACAGATTTTTATTTTTGGACTTCCTTCTCTTAAGGCAGTTGTTAAATCTTCTCTGTCCTCAGATTGCTGAGTCAAACCATGAAGGACCATCTGGTACGAGTGGCTAATGAAGCAGAATTTATCCTGAGCAGACAGAGGGCAGAGGATATTAACCGCCATGCTGAATTTGAGGTAAGAAAAGAAATCTTGTTTAAAACCAGCAAAATACAAAAGCATAACCATCCCACTGTGTTTGAGGATTCCAGGGTGTGAGATGGGCTTTTCAGGCTTCAGGAGGCTCCACTCTGAAAAGTGCTTTCCAGTCGTAGGGTGATTTGATAAGTTTGCCACTGGGTTTGATGGAAAAATGGGCTGAGCAGAGCAGCTCAGAACTTGTTGAAATCTGCACACCATAGATTGTAGGAGAAAGAATTTTATCGTACCAATGCTGCTCTTTTCCATTTAGCGAATATCACTGTATGTGTTAAAGCTGCTTAGCATCACAGTCAAGATACAGGTCTGAGAAAAACCACTTTGCTGAAGATAAGTGGTAACAGCCTGTGAAGTGCAAAATGAGAAATTACTTTCTTTTTTCTTTCTGTATCATCTGCTATTTAACTAATCCCTCTCTAAACCCATTCTCCTTACGTTTTACATGCCTCAATGTGGTTTAGTTATGTTTTCATATTTTCACCCCACTTTAGGGAATCTAAAGTGAAATGATGGTCTCTGTTTTTGTAGTAAACTTGTATTACTTGTAACAAAAATACAGGCCTGTTTTCTGAATCACTTTGGTCACATCTCCAATTTAGGATCTTGGTTACATTACATATTGGCTTTCCCTGTGCTTTAATTATTGGGTAAATGAAAAAGAAGCTAAATCTCTCTCAATTCACTAATACTGTACTTAAAGAGTACTTTGTCTTTCTTCTGACATGTGATATTACTTGTGGTTTTGTTTTTGAAATGAAGCATTAAGAGATTGAAGGCACATTTGTGCTTAACGTATTTCTAAACTGTTTTCCTCTTAAATCTTTACTTGAAAAAGTACTCCCCAAAGATGAAAGCATATTTGTCTTAGACAGTGCTTATGTTCTAAAGGTCATCTGTGTTGGCCCCAGGATTCAAGCTGTGCGTTGTCTAATAACATATCTGCACTTCATCTAGAGCTAGTTACCCCCTCCTGCAAACAGAGATGTTGTTAGGTATCTACAGTACTGTTCTGCAATGGTGAAATAGCAGGCATGTTTCATTTATTACATCAAGGGTTTGGCGACAGTCCTGTGGAGATGAAAAGTGCATCCTTTTACTCTCTTCCCTGATAATCATTGGACTGGGACATGCTTGACATCTTTTGCTCTGGATTTATGCAGAAGCTCCATGCATGACATGTTGTTATTGATTAGATGAACAGCCCACTTTTTTCCTTCAAATGCAAACTATTCGCAAAGGGGGGTGTGTGTACGTAGGAAACGTGAGAGAAATGGAGGGTTCTGTCATATAAATACAGACTGTCTGTGAATGCAGTTGTTCAGTGACAACTTCACTCTTAGCCCTAGTTCAGCCTCAAGATACCTTTTGTGGTGTCTGGAAGAAATTTAAACAGAGCATCAACTTGCATTTTTAATACAGCTCTGAGTTTTGCTGTGACAAGTCTCTAGGATGAGAGTTTGCTGATACTTTAGGCTGATGCTGGTTTGAATCTGTGCTCTCTCAGTGGTGGTGGCTCGAGAGGTTTAACTCATCAGGTAGAACTTAAACGGAAACTGGTGTATTCAAATATCAACAGTCTGTTTATCCAGTTTAGTTTTGCTACTGGCTTGGAAAAACTTTAATGCAGCATGACTTCCACAGCAGTAAAAACTGAGGATAGGCAAGTATTGGATTCCAGCAAATGTTTAAAGAACCTGATGTCAGTGGCAGACTTCAGTCAGTGTTGTGTTCCTTTGTAGGAAGAGGAACCATTAGTCATATCCATCTGAATCCACGTTAACAATCAGAAATTCTGGCGTACCATTGTACTAGTTTGAAAGCAAACCTGTGAGAGACTCCAAGTCAGAACTACAATTTAATAGGAAAATTAAAATAAATGCAATAGTACAGAAACACTGACAGAGTCAGGATACAACCTTGACACCCTGTCAGTCAGGGTGGTGGTAGCAGTCGGATTAAATGGTGACTGCAATCCTGTTGAAGTGACAGATGTGGTTCTGTTGAAGCGGTAATCCTGTAGAAGGGTCTGGTCTTTCTCTGAAGGTCCAGTAGTGGTTATGTAGCTCTTGTTCTTTGGGAATCCAGTATGTAAGGGCTGACTGTGGTGTTCCAAACCTCAGATTATATCTAGGTAGGAGTGCTTGGTTCCTCCCCCTGGGCGGAGCATCTCACAATGTGATGATGTAATTTTATGAGTCATGCAGTGAGGCTGGATGGCCCACCAACAGGAGATATCCTCCCCAGAGGGAGTTATCAGGGATGTGTCATGGAAGAGATGAAGAACACTGCCCCACTTGGTTTTAACAGCTTATGAAGATTATGATAGAATACCTACTTTTGGTTACACCTTATATTGTAACCTGAGACCACTGTGTTCCATCCATTTCCTAATACATGTGACAGCTGAAGACAGTGAGCAGATCCTATATATTAATTAGATGAGATTAAACAATCTCTTGGAAAGCAGAGTGATCCTATAACATTTAGCCCAGAAAAATTATGTATATGCAAATGTGGGTTTGATCACATTTAAAAAGATTTTGTGCTTCTGGTAATTACTAGTTGCAGGTTTTTTTAAAAAATGGTTGGGATGGACATGTGTGGATCAGATCAGAAGAAAGTTTTGCCACTTGAGTGCTGGGGAGAAAGGAGATGAGACTGGTTGAGGAGGGATAAAGGCCCTCAGGTGAGAGATGAGGAAAAAACTATTACCCAGTTTTCATTTTTTAATCAGACTTGCATGTCTGGTGTTTCATATCACATATGAAATAATCACATATGAAAAAATATGTTAATAGTGGGTCAGCAAAAATCCAACCCCCAATTATCTTTTTAAAGATCTTTTGTATGTTTATTACTATCTGGTTTTAATTCTTCATTTCTAAAGTCATGATGAAGATGAGCCTTGCAATATCCGAGTCAGATTTTGGAGAGGTATGCACTATGGTGCAAGAGCAGTTTTAAAGTAAAAGGCAGATTATCTTGTGATCATTTAAAACTGAAGTGTGGTATTTGGAGCATATAGAGGCTGGAGAAAGCAATGGGAAATTCAGGCAAGCTTCATAACAATGTTCTGTAGTTATACATAATTGTGTAGTATTTGCTTATAAATGGGTAAGGATAGTCACTCTATGAGGAAGGAAGAGCCTGGGAAAACCAGTAATACAGGAAAGGCACTGCTGTGCTGAAAACTGCACCTTGGAAATGTGATGCAAGAAATTATTTGTCAGGTGATACTTTAAAAGTTGCACAGGGTCCAGAAGAGAAGGTGCCAGTCCTATTTGGTTCTTAATTTATTGCAAGTACAGGGGAGATGTTTTCCTTCCAGAAGTGGTTTGAGAAATGTTCAGCTATCAATTTTTTCCCATCCAGGAGGAGACAGAGAAGCAACAGCAAATGCAGCACGTGTGAACTTTGCTGTGTAGGGTCTGGTTGGGCTTTGCTCTGTCTCCATGTGGTGGGACCCTATGTTGGTCAGAACATGGAAAGGAGCCCTTTCCATACAGTAGGATGACCAAAAGCATGGGAAGAGTCTCTAAAGCAAGGATAGTTTTAGGTTTTGTTTTCTTTTTTTTAGGCTTGTTGTTCCAGTTTGTGCTGTAACTCTAGATATGCAGTAAACCCTGAGTGCCTGAGCGAGATAGATTTAAACTGAAATGAACAGAAAAGAAATATTTTCTGTTCTTTTTGTGCCTTCTCACGGCAATTTTCTCTCTTTCAGAAACTTAAAGTGTCTTTTCACTGCTACCTGTATAAGGAGTAGTTCCATCTATGCATATATGGGGAGGTCACCAGGAAAGCTGAGACATACTTAACTCATTTTACAGTGTGATTGAGCCTCAGAGAAGCCTGATGAAGAAATATTCTACTCATTTCTGTAGTGAGGTAGCAGTGAAACACACATTTTTCACAGTGAATGTGGGAACGTGAGCATTTCTAACGTTTCAACCTTAAATTTTCCCCATTGTCCATGGGATTTATGTGCACGTCTCTGCTCTAGACATTTTTCAAAATCTCACTCTTCAGTGTTTGGTAGAGTTGAAAATCCTGAAGAGGAACCCCTTTATGGTAGTTTCATGCTACCACCCAGATTGTTTTCTCTAAATGACCTTGAAAAATGTGGTGATTCTCACTGTGTCTTAGATAATCTGTGCAGACTGCTGCGGAGTCGGGCCTATGGGAATAATTGGATTTGGTGTGAGGAGGGGAGGGAATTTTGTACTCTAATTGACTTTATTTTATAATTTATGACGGGAGTGCCCATTGCCTTGGATATGCCTCCTGTCTTATATAAATCTCTTTGTGTATTTGTGGGTGAATATACATATTTATAGAATTCTAAGTAAGCAAACGTGCAAGGTTTTTAGGCTTGAGCTGTTTCATCTTTCTGGGGAAGCTTTAGTTTGCTATTAGATGGCATTACTGGATGTAGGCAAAAATTTGTGATACCATGTCTCAATGCTTGTGTAGAGTATTTTGTATGAATGCTCCAGGAACATGGTTTCTTTTTTTTTGTTTTGTTTTGGTGTTTTGGGTTTTTTTTTTTGCGTGGAAGATTCACATGAAAAGTTAGGAAAATGGGGGAAAATGCATAATACAAAACTATTCATAATGTTGTACATTATGGTGTGTGTAGAAGAGCAGTGGAGAGTGCCACACAATAATTTTCAGAAAACTTTCAATAATGGATGGACAAGGATTCTTCATTCTGAGGAAAACAAAACTCCTTGGTAATTTTTTCAGTAAAATGTAACTGCTACTCTTAATTGGCAAAATAACTTGCCTTGTCAAAGTGTCATTTTTGAAAGATTGTGTGGTGTCATCCCCTTGAATTTTTGCTCTTATTTTTTTCAGATTCTCATCATCCATAAAAATATAAAGTACTGGCATTCTTGTTATTGGCTGTTTCTGTTGATTAACTGAGAATTTCACATGACTTTCCCTTTGCATTTGTTATAAATCATGCTAGGCAGCTAACTTCTCTGCATGATTTCTCTTCAATAATTAAATCTAGCATTTCCAGCTGCTGTAAAATTTGTTGCCCTTTTGTGTTCAGTTATGTTTTTTCATGCGGAAGACTTGGACTTCCTCACAGTTTTAATTCTTACTCAGTGTCAATTTACAGGCTGTGGTAATAAACAGAATGTTTTACTTCGTGGCTCATGCTGGGAAGTGAATCTTAAAACTGGTATTGCCTTGACAGAGGTGGGATGCAAGGCTAGGCAAGCGTTCCGATAGTGACTTGGATGTGGCTGTTTGCTTTTTGTTTCCTTGGCAGAAGGCAAAATCCAGTGCTTCCCTTGACTGATAATCTTCTGTATTCCGCATCTTTTCCCCTTTGGTGCACTAAGCATTAAATGTTGGAATACGTTATTTGTATCAGAGGAAGTGACTAAAAATTACTGCAAATCAATTCTGGCAGAATACCCGTAAGTCAAAGGGAATGCTTGAGAGCCCTTGAAAGAATAATGAAAAGGTATTTGGTGTCTTTGTAGTTTCTGTAGAGGATTGTTGCTTCTATATCTAACAAAAAGTTACTGTGGGAAAGAAGGTTTTAATCCTTGACTGGGTCCATATTCTCTGTAGTTTTCCAGTGTTTTTAACAAAAGCTGCTTTGTTATAGAACCTGTGCATCAAAAAAATCCTTCTGTGGCTCTTGGAACATCCTTTTTAGTTTCAGTGTTTTTCAGCATGCTTAATGGTAGTCCTTATTAAAAAAAAAAGATTTCGTAGTGCTTTCTGTGGGTATTCTCTTTTGTAGAGTGGGTCAGCAGTGATGGTTCTCCACAGAACACATGGAGATAATGGACAGTGCAAGCTGTAGGAAAGCACCCAAAAGTTGTTGTCCTTAAGACTGCAAAAATGTAATGGGGCAACACAAAAGAGGTTAGATGTTCCCTCACAGAAAAATAAGGCTTTACACGGTTTTTTATGAATGGGCTTAACTCTCTCAAATTTAAATTTTTAAATAAATGCTGCCCTTTGCATTGGACCCTTTAGGTGTTACAGCACCATCTGTCTGTCAGTAGAAGGAAGAAAAAAAAATTGGCTTTTGTTTCTAAACACATCATTGAGGTATTATAAATGCTTCACACTGTGCTGAGCATAGGAGAATATTTTTTATGGCAGGATTAACCAATTTTGTTCTGCTGCAATATGTTGGCAAGTCCCAAACTAGGAAATTAAATTTGTATTATTTGTGAGGTGGCATTTTTTGGGATTAATTATCTCGTGTGAAACAAAGGATGCTGAAATGAAAAGTTCCTTTTCTGTTCAAACATTGTAACATTTTCCCTATGCTCTGGGAAGTGTTGGGATAAAGTATTGCCTGATTATGAAAGAAGCAGTGAAAAATTGTGGTTTCTCTTTCACTGTGCTTTGATAAGCAAAGTGAGGAGAAGGAATGAGAAGTTGCACTGGAATACTGAGACTTTTTGTTATATTTCAATTTTAAATTAAAATGCATCACAAAAACATGTCTATGAATTATCAAAAATAGCTCTTACCTTTCTCTCGAGAAGAGAAACTCCAGAATGACCTTACCTGTGGCCTTTCAGTACCTGAGGGGGCTACAAGAGAGCTCTAAAGGGTCTTATTTCCATGGGCCTTTAGTGACAGGACAAGGGGTGGTGGCTTCAGAGTGAAAGAAGGCAGGCTTAGATTCGATATTAGGAAGGAATTCTTCCCTGTGAGGGTGGTGAGGCACTGGCACAGGTTACCCTGAGAAGTCGTTGATGCCCCATCCCTGGAAGTGTTCAAGGCCAGGTTGGATGGGGCTCTGAGCAACCTGATCTAGTGGAAGGTGTCCCTACCTATGGCAGAGGGTAGAAATGAAATGATCTTTGAAGTCCCTTCCAGCCCAAACTATTTTGTGATTCTATGAAAATGATAATATTGTTTGTGAAGCAACTTGAAAGAAAATTCGTTTAATTTGTACTCTCTCCTATAGACTTTTCTGATGAAACAAGAAGTGATGTTATCTTCATTTTCGTTTTTTGGATAATGTTTTTTTACCAATTTTGAGCCAAACTGCATGTAGGATTAGATGTAATAAGTATCAACGTATTATTGGGCTTTTCAAATCATATTGAATATGGAAACTAAATAGATTTATGACTGTCGCTATTTAAGACTTTAAAAAAATCTATTATTCTTCTGATGCTTATGAAGTTTATTGCTTTGTAATTAATGCTTAGTGTTGAGCAGTATCTTGTTGAGATTCTTCCACGTTTTATAATCTGAGATGTTTCACTTACATACTAAGTGTAATTTAAAAAATATATCCAGGAAGGTCATGCACAGTGTTTTACAGTGTTTGAGATTTGAACTTTTTGTGTCCTTTTTCACTTCCTTTATGTATTTAGCGCATCTACTTATTTTTCTTTTCCTGTGAATGGTAAACTTTGTTTTAAAAACTGTTTATCCCCTCTTGTAAGTATTGTTACAGATTGTTATATTCACTAAAAATTATCAGTAAGCTTAATTAATCTACTCTCCATAGGTCTTTGAACTTATCTTTTGCTGTGGGAATACATCCTGACTCCCTCATAAGATGTTCCTATCTGCCCTACCTCATCCTGCCTTTCTTTAAATATCTTTTTGGCTTTCAGACTTGATGAGCTGGATCTTTCTTGTCTATGTCTCAAGTGGCTTGTTGAAAGAAATCTAATGAAGCCTGACTTCCTTTACAAAGGCACTGATGGCTCTTGCCAGTGTGTTTATTCCTCTGTTTGCTTTTTGCTTTAGACACAGCTCCAAGTTTGCCTTTTAGAAATTTCAGACTTACTGCCATGTTGCTCCCTGCAGTCCTCCAGATTCCATTTGGCATATTTCTTTCCTCTGGCACTGAGGTAGTTTGAACAAGAACACTGCAGCTGATGGCTGTGTTCATCCCTGAGTTCTTCTCAGTCACCTGAGTGGACACTCTCTGGTCCCAGCAGTTGCTCTCGTCCCAGTTTTCTTTTATAAAATCTCTGTTCTGTGGTGGTTGTGAGGAGCGCTTTTTACCCTTTGATCTCCTATTAGCTCTACAGAGGCACCTTAATGGGCTTACTCCTCCTGATTGGTTTGAAAAATAATTTATTGCTGCCCTTTATGGCTTTATGCAATTGTTCCTCCATCTCTTTTGACCTGCTTCATTCTGTTTTTAAAACCATCATGCCATAGTTGACATATTTTTCTGTTTTCCTTCTTTGGGAAGACTTACTGAAGAATGCCATTTTCTTACAGCCTTTTTTCTCTACAGCTTAACCTTTCCAGCTTTTTGTTTGTTTTTGAAAAAGCCGTCTTTCGGATGGCATGTGTTTCCTTTGAACCCCTAATATTGTATCTTTTTATACAGAATTTGTGTTGTCTATTAATACATTTTCCATGGTTTTTTGCATCTTTTTATATTTATAATATGAAAACTAAGCTAGCCAGGTAAGAAATTTCTTGCTTCAAATGAGATGCTCCCATCAGCAATGTTGTTGTTCTCACCTGTTCATGAAAAATAAATCAGCATTGTTTACCTTGTTTGTTATTCATGTACAGATTTTTATGGTAGCTCATGCCAGGTAATGATTCTAAAATAATCCTGACTGAAGAAATACAGTGTAAATAAAATGTGATTTTCTAGCACTAACAAAGCAAATATCCTGTTGTGCTTGCTTGGAGATTTTATTCTAAAATTTCTGTCCAGAGATAACTTGCATTGCTTATGTACCTTTTGAAAAACAGTGTTAGGTATTGTTCAGCTTTGAGGAAAAAGCACTGGTGACAGTACACATCTCTCCTATGTGTTTTATTGTAACTTGGTTTGATCTAAATGAGAAAGAGATTTTATTAAAATAATTTTGATATTGGAGCTGACAAGAAGATCTTCAGGGTCTATGTACCTGAAGGTGTTTTTTCTCAGTATTTCAACTAGTAGGTTGGACTTAAATATTCTGCTCAGTTGTAAACTTGAACTTATTTTTATTGTCATTTAGCATTCTTTCTTTTTTATTATGTGTTTTAATCTTTGGGCTTCATTGTCAAGCCTATTACCCTATGTCAAATTGTGCATTCTTAGGAAAGAGTTTATTGAAAGGGCAAATGTAGTAATACTTTCCCAGAACACACTCCCACTCCTCTGCAGTTTGAAATGACTCTTGGGTTGTAAAATGCCTTTTCCCTGGTAGTGAGTCGGGTTGGATGAGGAGACATGGATCACAACCAGTATTTCCTAGAGCACCTTCTGTTCATTACACTGTTGTAATTAATAGAATAAAGCTGTTGCTGATAATAGCTGATAACTACACTCAATGCTTACAGTTGGGAGGCTGACTCCAACAAGTGTAGTGGAGGATTGATTCCAATAGCTGCAAAATTATGGCAAAAAGGAGCAAAGATAAAGGTGACCACAGTGTTAATAATTTTATATCTAAAATTTCTATTTAATATTTTCTATGTTTTTTTAATCTAAGGTGAAGTTCCTGTGCTGTTTTATTGTTATGATGACTCGGTCTTCCAAGCTTCCCCTCCAGTTCCTCACATCTCCTTTGTGACTAAATAATTCTTAATAGCTGAGTGTCAGCAAGGAACTCTGTCAATTCATTATTTACTCATTCTGCAGACTGTTTTTTACATATATGTTGGAGAGCCTGAAACAAACTGACAGGAATTGTACAGTTAATGTTGGCTTGACCAGGCCCTTGTCTCGTATTTTCTCTCCTTTCCTTCTGGAATGAGCTTTTCTGATTCTTGTCATATACCCTTTCTTTGGCTGCTTTTTCTTTCATTTTGCTTTTGTGATGTTGGTCTAGATAAGTCATTTACCTTCCCAAAATGTGACTTTTAAAATAAAAGTAGTTTGTTTACGTGAGTGGAGGATTTGTGCTTACTGATGTTTTCAGAGCTTTGATGAAATAAAAGGTTAGAGTATTCTTCTGTTGTTATTATTTGTAGAGTTAACATTTCCACTGAAGGTGAAAATGTAAATATCACAACCATTCTGGAAAAAATGTCAATTACGGTATGATAATTTAGTTTTTGTTTGCCTACAGGAACCTGAAACTGCTTTTTTGTTTCTGTTAAAACAAAATAGTCAATCAAAAAGTTTTTAATAGCATTAACTTTCAGATCAAATGTTTTCAACCAATCTTTATAGTTCTAGAATTAGTGGAAACATTTATATCTTTAGATTCTTCCATCATGGCACAGGGAAGCGAATTACTGAAAAGATAAAAATAAATTTGTTTGCTTTCTGTCAGGGTTCATATCTACAGCCAACCTTGATAGAAGACCAGAATGATTTAGACAAGTTTGCTTTGGAGATTCATAACATATGCTTGCTGGACAGAATTGAGTTATCTCTGCTCTGGAGAGTAAGTTATTGTAGCAGGAGCTGACAGAGATGAAGATAACTGAGGGAAATTCAATTACGTTTTAGTGTTTTCCTTCTAATAGGATTCTTAATGTGAAAAAGATCCTTAGATGATGCGCCTGTGTTGCTTTGTGAGATCTGCTTTGATACCTGCATCCAGAATAAAGTGAACTCTTCTTTTCAAGCCTTCATTAAGGATGAAATATGCATCTGATTGCTAAATGGGTGTTAGCTTTTGATTCAACATATTATCATTTGTAGTCCAGACATATTTGACAGTCTTTTGGCAGTAGTCTTGAATATTCTAAATACAATTTCATTTTAAAAAGGATTATTTTTATGTAAAAAAGTTGTTTATAACAGCAATTGAAGAAAGAGGTCACAAAATTATAAAATAATTCCCTATACTCTAGTGCTGTCTCTGCATTGTTTTTCTCTCATTTGACTTTTCCTGGAAAAAGCACCCAAGTTACAAATATTATTTATGACTGACCTGAGTTCAAGCTGTTGGGCTAAAGCCCATCCACTTGACTATAGCTGGATTTCATGTAAAAACTCTCCAGTTCTGGAGTTACTGGGGTAGACTGGTGCGTACAGGTATTAAGATGTTGTTTTCTGTGTTACTACTAAATTTTTTTTGTAGTGTCTGGTGGTTGAAATGAAAATTTAGAAGTGACTTTGTGAAGGCAGGTCACTCTGCAGCTGTGTGGACAAGAACAAAGCATGTACAAGTTCGTGTACCTTCAGTATGCACTCATTTACAGACCCACTAAACTACTGTCTAGAGCTGAATGTAAAAAGAGTTTATTAAAACTCTGAACCTTAACCAGCATTGCAAAGTCCGCTTTTTATCTGGATGATTTATCCAAGCACTTGCACGCTGATATTTCTATAAAAGAAAGGCAGAACGAGTATCTTCATGTTAGATTGATTTGCAACCCCAAAACCAGGTTTGGATGTGCCTAGAAGACATAGCATACCTGACCCTAAAGAGAGATGAATTGAAACTCTGGACCATATTTTGGGTAGCTACTTACCTTGACCTATGGCTTCTTGGTTATGTCAGCTTCCAAACATTCTCTTGTTTGGACTAAAATCATAGTAGGAATAGTCTCATTTTGTAGTTAATCAGTCTCCTGATTGAGGCATGACAAAGTTGATACCTGCAGGTGTATTCTTTGATGTTCATGAAGGTAACTTATGAAAATCAACTTTGAGGCAATATACATTAAGATAATGGGCTGTTTAGAAAATGTTTGAAGGTGTTTGTCAGTAGTGCCTGAAAGCACTTATGGTTAAGGTTTTTACTGTTACCTGTACTTCTTCCATAGAGTATTTTTCTCTTTTATCTATTAGTGTATTATTATTGAGGAGAAAATTGTACAAAATGTTGCATTTCGTGTAATAGCTTAATTTCTCATTCCATTGAAAGCTTTGGCCTTTCATTGAGAATACTCCGTTATGAATGCAAAATATGTGATGTGCAGAAATAAATACCTGCATGAGTGATGGTTGAAAAGAGACAGTAATTGCTTAAATAAGGATTTTACAATTAAATTGATAAAATTATCTTTAGTTTGTAGTTTATGGGGCTTGAAGTCCGTCTGGGACCAGGGAGGGAAATGGAAAACTGTAAAGCCACAACTGTCCAAGGGTGATACTCCTAATCTTTTATAAAGGTACCCTTTTATTTCTGAGTAGATCTATGCAGCTTTCCAGGAAAGGGAACAAGACTGTACTAATCAGGATTCTTAAATGGAACTGAAAGGTCCTTTCACATTGCCACTTCTACCTCACTGCTTTGCAGTCCAGGTTTTTATCTTAACTTTCCTGTATTTGCTCTTTAGTGGAAATCACTATAACAGAGTTAAAAAATCTTTTCCTTCCTGCTTCATCTTATTCTTTTATTGAAGTGTTTACAGAATGAGTCTATCTACTGATTTTTCACTTTGACCTAAATGGGAGAAAACTGAACCAGTTCCTTTAAGTTGGTCTTAGGTCATGAAAAGGAAGATGTGTCAGGCAGTTAAGTTGCTCTTCTGGTGATCATTGTGTCAGGGAAGCTTCCAAGTGACTTAGAAACCTCTGGGTTTCTCTGTTAATCTGGAGTTCAACTGGAAGTGGCAGAGTCAATCCTTAGGAAGATTTACTAATCAGAAAACCAAATTGTCCTCACTATTCTGCTTCACACAAGAAAATGTTTCCTGTTTTTTTTCTCACCACTCCTCCCTCCCACCTGTTTCCTGCTCACATTTCTAAGTCCCTGTTATTAATTCACTATTTAGAAACTTCATCTTCAAAGATTTCTGGCCATCTTGAAAGAAAAGATTTGGATATCTCTTGGAAGTGTGGCTTGGAAGGTGGTGATAGTGTTGCCTTTCCCTGCTCTTAAAATCAGAGCCAAACACGGTTAAAAGGGAGAAGGGGTTTACCTCGGTATTTTTTTCACGGATCCTTAAAGGTGCACTCTCCGTCCGGGTGGAGTGCGCTGAGAAGCACACACCAAAATGCACACACACGGTACATTGCATATACAGTCATAGGCCTTGCGAATCAGCATACCTATCAAAGATTCCCCAGTGAGAGGCTCGAGTGAACCCCTCATCCCGAGGAACCTTCCCCCTGGATGGGCCTATCTTATTTCACAGAATGTGTTCTGGAGAGGACCTTGGTGTCTGGGGCTTTCTGTCCCTTAACTGCGAGGCTTCCAGGATGTTTGGTCTCCTAGCTTAATGGAATATTGAGTCTATGCTAGTTATCAAACTTAGGGAATTATGAGTACATGGGCTAAAAGCACTAAGGATACATAAAGCTATATAAAAAGGGTATATGAAAAAGGCAAAAAATCATCATGACATCAGTAGTGATTATGATGAGCAGTGCAAGTGCTTTGGTCATCATTCCATGTTTTTTTCTTTTGTGTCCTAGTGCAAAGATACGGACCTTTTTTTTGTCAAAAATTTGCAGGAACGAATTCTGAGTCTAAGTAGTAATGCCAAGATTATGATTTTGAGATGTTTGTGCTCCTTCAGTCCTTATCCCTGCCTGTCCTTGCAGAAACTTGAGATTTAAGTCTTACAGAACTATCCTGAATTGTCTGTTGTCCTCAGAGCAGTTTGAGATTCCATCTTTTGTGACTGATGCCAATTCTTGACAAATAAAGCAAGCAAAATTCTCAGTTATTGGATGGCTTACTGTATTATAGAGAATGTATGGAAGTTGTGAAACAAGTATTGTCATAACTTGAGACCAGAGGCCAGGGTTGGCTCTGGTCTCTCTCCACTACCACCAGCAGGACTGGGTCATCCTCGGCTGTGCTGGCTCCATGCTGGCCCTTGGTGCCAAGGAAACATTTACAAGGGAAAAAAAAAATCATATAATCTGACTTCTAAAATATTGTTGGTTATTTTTTCCTGTGCTGCCTGCTAGAAACCCCAAATACCTCATTTCTAAGCAGTTGTTGAGAGCCCTGTAGCCAGCATCACTCACCTTGGCACTGGCCCAATGCTGTTTTGCAAGGCAATTTCATATGGTCGGCATGAGAGGAGGGAGGAATGTTTCCTGCGTTATTTTTGAATCACAGTTTATTGAAGCTGTTCAGAAATTTGGAATATTAGAAGTAGATTATTGGCTGGAGTGTAACTGAAGCTGTTAAAGTGTGTGAGAGATGTTGATACATGGCTCTTTGCTATGTCCAATAACTGTCGCTTACATGTGTTTTATATAATGTTTTATGTTATTTCAGTAGTTCCTTTTGGTTTTTTGCACGCTTGGTGGAAGCTCCTGATTTTGATTAGTCACTGCACTTTATTTCAAAACCTATAATTTTAATGACTGAACTGTAATTCACACCAAAACTCAGATTTGTTTTTTAGAAAATCCACGGACTTTGTGTTGCTTTTTTTTTATCCTGCATGGCTATTGTGCTCTAAACATAACAAACTCCAGGTATTGAATTTATTGTTTTACACTGAATTAAAGTCAATTATTGAAGTCTAGTTAAGCAGGATTTGTGCAGTTGGAATGTGTAATCTGTTTTTTGGTCTTACACCAACGCCCCTGAGTTTAGCTGTTTGTAGAAAATGCTGGTAACTGTTACTGAGGGGTAGTATGAAATCACCCTCATACCATTTAAAAAAACAAAACAACTAGACAGAAAAACCTTGCATGCTGAACTGAAACAAAGCCATAATCAAAACTCAACAAGAACATCAGAACCTTGAAATAGGACATTTCACAAGTTCTGGTGTTTAACACTGAAATGAGAAATAAACAGAAAACTTAGGAAGAGGCTTTCACATGTTCTTATGTAAAGGTAATCAAATATGTTTAGGGAGTATTATTTTTTTTAAAATTAAAATTGACAGCATAAAGGATGATGCCAGTAGAAACTGCTTGGTGCTACATAGTTCTTCATTTCTCTGAAAGGAGCATTTATGGTGCTTGCAATACTGTCTCCTTGCATAATTGCAGCCTTTCCATTCACACCAAGTGAGCAAGAAAAAATACAAATTTTAAAGCAGTGTTCTCAGTCTGTGTTCCATATTGCTCCGTATAAGGATCTAGAGTTGTATGAATGAGTGTTTTTCACTTAAGACTGCTGTAAAAAAACCCAGAGGCTGTTGTCTTATCATGCTTTCAGTAATGGGAATATTTCAAATGCTGTCTTTTTATGGATAGAAAATCACACAGTTTTAAAAAGAAATTAAATTATCCACCCCCCAACAATTTTTAGAGCCAAATGTCAACCTTTCAAGGGTGGTAGAACTTTTTCTGAATAAAAAAATATTAATTTAGAAAAACTTCATACACATCTCATGCTGTTCTAAAATTCAAAAATCATGTTATCTTAATGCATGAGAACCAATGATAAAGGAAAAAATCTCATTTTCTAGCTGGAATGAAACACAAAACATAGAATACTGGAAAAAAGGAGAGAGGAAAGAATCAAGTTAAAACAGTTTGCTTTTCGTAGTTTGATGCTATAGGAACTCTGACAGGAGGCTTTAAGATAAGGCAGAGGTTAAGCCAAAGCTGGGATTGTGACTCTTAACATATTTCCAAAGTAAGCGACTAGGAATGATTTTAAAGACTGACTGCTATAAAAGACCATATAGACCATATTTTAAAAATCCTTCCCTTTGCTTCTGGGTTATTTTTTAAAAGTCTTTGCCAATTTCATCATCATCTTAATAAAAATATGCTGCTTTTAAAATGCTTGGTCCTGGAAAGGATAAGTCACTTAAGAATCTGAGTTTACAAAAAGGTAAAGAGCAAGTTTGGAGTGTAAGTTAGAAACTTGTAAATTGGCAGCACTGGGTATGTTATTCTTGAATAGACTTCAGAATAAAATTCCATGTAAACCTTTTTTTGCGGATTCTCTCATAGCAATTTGAAATTTCTCTGACCAAAAAAATCCCAACAAACCAAAACCCACCCTTAATACTTTTCCTTAATAATTAATTAAAATATTTCTGCAGATACAGATGAAGATGACTTAATGACAGTAATCAAGGGGATTTTTTTCCATGTGTGGGAAGGAAATACTTTACCAGCAAACCTGTATTTGCCCTATTTAGCAGTGTTGCTCAAGCATATGTGCCAGGCAAGGTGATCACTCTCAGACTGTGAGAGGCTGAAAAGGTCCTGAACTGTCAGACATGAAGTCCACTAAATTGGCTCTTGGAGCAGCCATGGTAGAAGCTGGTGAAGGACCCTTTTGGGTAATGAATTTGTGTTTGTAAGGACAATTACAGGTTTTTAATTATTTTATTTTATCTTATTTTCCCACTAAGCCTCATAAGTGACATCTTCAGGAGCCCAGTCAGGTCTGAAACCAATGTGGTGTGCAAAGTACTGATGTTTATTAGAGATATGCTTGTCATTGGCATGCAGCCCTTCATGGCAAGATAGGAAACTTATGCCTCAGTGCTTGTTATCTCAAATGAATGGGATCTCTCTGTTCTTTGTTCATGAAATGATAGATTTTGATACATTCTCAAACTCCTGGATTAAAATCAGAGTTGTGTTCTGAATCCAAGACACTAAACAGGGAAAGCTGAAAAGTGCTTGAGGGGAACTTTGTAGAAAATAGAAACAGAAACACAGACCCCAGGCTGCAGGGATATCTCAAGGGGCTAATCGTTCTGCCTTTTGCAAAGCCCGAACTTTACATAAGCTTGGAAGCTGTTTATGAAGAGGTTTTTGGCTGGAAATGAATTTTCTTTGCATGTGTTTTGCAAATTTATAAGGAAATTTAGTGAGTGTGATGTAGCAGGAATATCAAACAATAAATAACAAAATCAACAGAGGTGTGTTGATTATTTTTGCTGAGGATTCTACATATAATATGAATGTGAGTTCTTATATAATAACGAATCCTATGTAGAAATATACATTCCTCTAAGGTAAGTGTTGAGACCATTAACATAAGTCAGGTGTTAAATACTGAGATACCTAAGTATTTATATCTTTCTCTTTGACAGCTACAGAAGTTAAAGTATTCTAAGTCAGGCAAATGTCTTTCACTTTTTTTTATAGGCAGAGACTGAAGCCACATTTATAGTGACTCAATTTGGAACTTTATTACAAAATGCTCCCTGCCACTTAAGAGGGGAACTAGTGGTACAAGGTATTTTGTAATAAGGTTCCAGATTATCCTTTGGTTTATCTGCTCGTCTGATTCATTCTGGCTACATTTTATCCAGTCATTGAGAATGTCCATTTTCCCCATGTTTTAATGTATTATTGTTTCCCCACTTACAGAAACATACCTTTTGTGCCTATTATGAAAAATGATTCAAAATTCATCAGATACAAAACTTGTGAAAAATTGCTTTTTGTGTAGTACTTTTAAGGGCTTCTTAACTAGTAAGTTGTGTTGTTCAGAAATCCTCGCTGGTGTGTGTTACCTGCTTTTAGAGGCTTCATTTCAGGTTTAGCTGTGCCATCTGAAGTGCATGTGACTTTCAGTCTGTTCAGGTGTCACTCCTGTGCCAAGTCGTGGTGCTGTGAGTTGTGAAAGAACTGTGCTGGCAGCAGGGTGTCTGGAAATCTGAATCCTAGGGAAGCAGTCCTTTGGCTGCTGGGGCCAAAACTGCTGAGCTGCTTTGTACCCACCTTCAAGGCAATGGAAATCCTTACTGTGCCTCCATGGAACGAGGCAGTTGGAGAGGTGGTGGTCACAGTTAGTGAATGAGGACATTCCAGAGCTTTTTATTTGGCCCACTTCAATTATAAATATATATATACATATATATATGTATATGTATATGTATGTTTTCAGCTGATTAAAAGGTATTTACCCTCCTTTTTAAAAACATAAGTTGCATAGAAAGGACAATATGAAAAGATAGCAAAACCAAATATTCAACACTTGTGAAACAGCACACCGGTGTGACCTTAATTTGGCCCTCACTAGGAATGTGTATGGAATCGTTAGATTATGTAAGTATGTGTCATTTTTTGGACAGAGTGAATGTTCCTTATGAAATAAGGGAGTTTGTCAGTTCCAGAAGTTGTTCATGGTTTGGTTTGCTTGTTGCACTGGACTAGAAGTTCTTCAGTGAATACAGCACTAATCTCTGTGGTGGTGTTGAAGCTGTTGAATGTCACAAAGGTGATAGTGTGCTTGGGGAATGGCTGAAAAGTTCATCCCTGGCTCCTTTGCTTAGTATCAAATCTGAGAGCACGGAGCCACCTGTGCAGGAGTGCTGAGCATTACTGTTTCTAGAGCATAGGGAATCATACTTCGATTCTTTCTGGCTTGAAAAATGCCTTGTACTTGGAAGATGTGGACCCAAAAAATGGGTTCACACATGAAGTGTGTTGTTTTTAGGCTCTTAGACTGTTTGAAGCAAGACCAGCTTGAAGGGACTGCTGACAAACTGGATTTGCAAAAGAGGAAGGGAGGAAAGTTCAAATCCTAGTGAGTGATTTGAATGCAAAATGTTTGGACATAAGTACAATAAAACCAGGTTCTTGGGTTTGAAAAGAACATTTCTCTCTGCATATTGTTTATGCCAGTGGTTACTTAGTTAAAATATTGGAATAGTGTAGCAAATCCCAGTATCTAGCAAAGAGGAAGAGGTCTTACTTGTTTGTGCAAAGCTTTGTCTTTGATTCTGATCCAAGGGTGCTACTGTAGCACAAATAATATCAATTAGATAAGCATCAAAGAAAAAGGCTAAAAAAAAGTCTGGTGCTAGTGGACACTGCAGAAGAAATATGATGTTATTTGTCTCTGCTCTTCACTATTTCTTTATTCTGACAGCTGTTTTTTTCCAGTTGAACTTGTGTTAGTTTGTCTCATTTACCTACTGTACTAAGTTGGGTTCATTTGAAAGATGCAATCTGCATAAAAGTGCTGTTGCCTAGTGTTTATCTGGGTTTACTAAATCTTAATTCTGTGAGACTTAAAGGTAAAAAATAAAGCTGTTGACTCAGCACAGATTAAAACCAGATGTCTCTTGAGATCCTTGCATTTCTCTCTAATCACTAACCCAAATTGATTGTGGTAGATTTTTTTTTCTGGTCATGACCATAGTTTTACCAGTCTGTGTTTGGTGTGATCTAAGTCAACTGCAAGCTTTTTTTTCTCCTCTTATTATTTCAAATGCACATTTTTTTTTTCCCTTCAGGAATGTCTGGCTATAAACCTACTTTTTTTCCATTTCCTTCCCCCCCTGCGCCATTTGTATTACAAACAGTTGATTTAGATGCAGATTCTTTTTAATCGTGAAATCAGATAAAAGGCTGGAAAAGTGGATAAATGAGGTTTGGAAACCCATGGGTTGGAGAGATGAGAAGCCATTGCATTGTGTTCAGTCCATTAAAACAAGAAGAAATAGAAGAGATACTTTGATAAGTGTTCTGCTGGTGTTAACCTTGATGGCTATTATCGGGGGGATGATGCTGTATCTATTTCATTGGCTTAAGCTTTTTTCATGCTGAGAGAAATCAATACTTGGAGTCGTTGGATGACAGAGGCATCACTTCAGAATTGACGGTGGCTGTCAGACGTTGTCATTGGTTGACTTTTGTTCGCTGTTGAGGTTTTAAGCTTTCATTTTTCTAAGTCTTATTCAGGAGTCTTTGTAACAGATTTCCCTGGGTAGCATTTTTAGTCCAGACTTTAAACCTCAGGTCAGAGGTCAAGTGCAAAGATCTGTGAAAGCAGAGGTCTGAGGAGCTCCTTCATTTACTAAAATATCCTTATTTGTAGGGAATTTGCATTAGATGCAAGACTCTGCGGTGTCTTATGGATGACTTTTCGTCTTAAGTGACACCCTCTGAGACAGGTTGTTCACAAAGCCAGTAGCTTTTAGGTAAATTAGACACAGGAACTGGCATATGTAAAAGTGTTCAGTGATCTCAGAGTTGAAGAATAAAAGTAAAAAGGTGCAGCATTCCTTTTAAAAACCCCACACTATTAAACTTTTGAATAGCTTGTAGAAAACATTACACTGTAATTTTGGGGCTGCAGAGGTGCATGATGCAGATGGTACCGTGCAAAGAAAATCTTTTACATGACGTTTTTATAAAGATCAAAGATAAAATAGTTCTGAAAACTAGGTTAATCCTCCTTTTCACTGAAATATAGACAGGCAGAATAGACTAACTCACCCTGTCAGTATTTCTGGAATATTTCCTGCATGCAGAATGTATTGTATTTTCATATCTATAACTTGCCTTTTGGACAAACTTGTGCCCCTTCCAGTTCCTTAAAAATGAATCTTCAGATAACCTGCGTGTTCAGCTTGCCTGTGGTCATGTCTGGGCAGAGAATGGGAGAGAGAAAAAAACCCAGTTCTGTGATAATGGCAAAATGAAGGATTTTGTTCTATCCTGGATGAAGGGCTGGAAAACAAGGGTCTTGCCTCTATTCCATGCCTAATACACTTCCCCTTTGTAAAACTTTTAACAGTCACTGAATTTAAGATTTTTGGAGATAACACATGAGGTGTGTGGATATGAAAATGCTTTTTTTTCCTCCTTTCAACACTTTGTTTCATCCTAAGTGGGACTGCACTACTTCTGTGATTTCAGTTTCATTGCTCGCTTGCCCAAACAGATAACAAAAATCATGTAGGCCAAAGCAGCAGTGGAAGGAAGGTTTGACAACCTCGTTTGCCTGCAACTGTGTATCTTAATTGTAAAAGCATATTCTGGCATGACAGGGTGCTCATTGCAGGTGCAAGAGATCAAACATTGAGAAAGAAATAAAACTGTAAAAATACATTTTTTAAATTGTGCATGAACAGAAATCAATCTGGATTTCTATTTTACATAAATGGAATGATTGGGATTTAGTGTGAAGTATTAACTGTACCACTCTGTATCCTGGTGTTGCATCTTTGGAAGTGGTGGATCAGGTGAACCTGGCATCTAGAAGATGAAAAATGAAGAGAAATAGGGACTTTTTAGTGCTTTCAGAAGAGTCTATCGGTGATTGGCTACTTTAGGGTGGTGGAACCAGTCTTCTTTCACTGCTGTATTCAAAGTATTTCAGAGAGGGAGGTGGAGAAATAACTTCTATTTTGCTGTATATTTGGGATATATATACCGAGGGCAGAAACCACTGAACAACTGGTGAGACAGCTGTATGATCAAAGAGAAGGTTACACTTGCAGAACTTTCTTAGGGGTAATAACTATATACGCATGTGACAGACATCTGGCAAGACTGTGGCTTCTTTCTTTTTTGTTTGTAAAATATATATTGTAAGGAGCGTGCAATGGTTAAGCGTCCCTCCTAGAGTGATGCCACAATTTCATGGGATTGCCGCCTGTGGGAGTTTCTCAGTTTTGGTGTATAATTGCAAATTTCTATTCATATTAAATCCTGAATTTCCTAAAAAGTAGAGTTCTATTTCCAGTTTATAACAGGCTGGTTGTATTTTCATAGAAGTTGTCAGAACAATAAAATACCATTTTTTTTCCTTTGTTTGTCACAGCAACATTTTGAAAATCCATGTTGGTATTTAATGAAGGATGTGTTCAAAATCACATCATAAAGACACTTTTTTTAAAGAGGTACAAGTTCATTATATCTTTTACAAAACATTCTAGTTTGATTTCCATTTTATCATGTTTTAAGGTCAAATGTGACTTTAATGTTCCATAAAGAGACAGAGATTGATAATGGGGAAAGAATAACCCTCTAATGTGATTTATATCTATGGATTTTATGTCAGATATGAAAAGTTGCTGTTCAAATTGTAAAGGAGGATCCATTAAAGAGCACTTTAAAACATTTTACTACTTAGCTTACCTTAGTCACTTGTTTTTAGAATTCTGCCCTTTCAGGCAACTTAAAAATAACAGCTTATGAAACATTTACAAAGTGCTGAAAAGAAATCGGAATCATCATGGGTGCAAAATAATTCAATGTATTGGAAAAGACAGCTGTATTTGGAAAGAGCTAGGAAAATCCTGTTTAGTGTTGGGTATGATTTAGTCATCTTAAATTTTTGTGAAGAGGGGTGACAGAGTGCTTCATGTAGGAATACAAAAGACAATTTTTGATGTCTCATTGACTTGGAAAGTCAGCTGCTTATTCTTCAGTCCTCCTGGATGTCTGCTCATCAGGTGAGCTTTTCTGTAAAGTGTGGGAAAAGTATGAGGAAATATCTAAATATATCAAAATTGTTAGAATAGTTCTTTAAAATTTATTCATCTGTTGGTACGTTTTTGTTGTCTACTGTCTGTGAAAATCTACACAACTCCAAATTTTATTTTGTGTTTTCTTCACATTCTTCCTGTCCTTCTGTCACTTGATATGACATACATATTTATATATACACGTATATAAATAGCATTTATAGCCTGCTGATTTTTTTATGTGCAGCTAGTTTCTAGGGCTTGTACATATATATAGAAAAAGCATTGCTACTGTTTTAAACATAAAAAGCATATGATATTGTTCTGATATCTAAGCTCTAAGAAATAATTGTACTAGTCTCTGCATCAGCTGTGCTTCACAAAGAAAAAGCAATTTTTTTTTGTTGTTAGGCAGACATTTGTGTCCATTCCACTAACTAGATCATAGAATAATCCAATCATTGACAAAGGCTGAAATGCTTTGTCTGGCATATGTGATCTGTGGAATTGCCAGATGAAAACTGAAATTATAAACAGGGAGTGCTGAAGTGGGGAAAAGCCTTTATTGTTTCTACCAATATTTGAATTTCTTGTGGGTTTTCATGTACAGAAAAATGGGGTTTTGATGAGGGGGTGATATAAATTTGATGCCTGTTTTCTGAATTCTGTATTAACAGGCAAATATTCAGAAGGTCAACAAAAACCAAAACTATGAGACAGTGTTGTAACAAAGAATTTCTCAGTTTTGAGTTCAGTTTGTAGGCGTGACTTACATTTCTTGTTTGCTAGAATTCAATTTTGAGTAGGTTGGCAAGCAGAAGATGTTCCTACAACAGGTCTAATACTGCTAAGAAAGTTACTGACTTGCCCATGCTGGCCTGCAAATGTGCTCAACTTCAAGAAGCCACCTGGTAAAGATTGGTTTAGTCCTCAGATGTGTTTTATTTTCTGCCCATCTGAAAAAATGTGGATTTTTGTCGTTAAATTTCATAGATAGATATATACATAAACAACAGCAAGTAGCTGGCTCCCCAAATCTAATGTAGAGTCATAGGAGCGGAGTGGTCAGTTAGCTGACATTCATTATTCTGAAATTTGCCATTGTTTTTATAAAGCTATTCACTTTGTTACAGGCATAACCACTTCTATTTTATATTTTTTATTATGCAGTCTGGCCACTAACGTGTTGGCTTTTGCTAAATTTTGAGTGTGTGTGAGATGTGGTTAAAGAATTCATGGAAAACCAACATCCTCTACGTGGCTCTCTGGATGGATTTCCTGTGGGCAGCTGTGCAGGGCCTCAATTCTCAAACCTGGAAAATGGGGTTAATTCTTCTCTCTCGAGGGTTTTGTATAAGTAATTAATTATGAAGAGCTTCAAACTTCCTTTGGATGGTGTAATTAAAACACAGAGTAATAAAGTATTTATTTTCTTGCCAGTCACTGTGTGCCCAGTACTCTGCAGACAAACGGGAAGAAGAAAAAATGTGTCATCATTTGATCACGGC